>APFE030860825.1:99555-168879 GCA_000404065.3 Pinus taeda
AAATTCATGTATGTCTTTCCCTGTTATTCCATAATCTATTTCTGCATATATTCAAGGTAACATAGGATTTAGGGAAAATCTAGGTTTGAGTATCAACCTCCCTGACAGTCTACTGCAAAGTTATCATCTACACTAATATTAGTTAATTCAACAATCTGTTTAAATTAGCTCCTTTGCATCATTTAATTGTTGCCTTATGTCATCTCTTGAATGTATCTATGTTTGGTTGTAGAATTTTTCTACATGCATCTACTGTATTTGGTTGATTCAGTATTAAATATGAATACTTAATCATCTGATTTCTCTTTTATTCCTCCACTAAACTCTTTAAGCTATGTTTTTCTGTTAGGACTAGACGTTTGCACTTTGATTAAGTTTCAGCAAGAGAGGGCTTATTCTGAGCAAAGATTGGATAATCATTAGCAACCACCTACAACAAATAATAGTTATAACCATTTTGCTTCAAATGTTGTTTTCCAGTGACAGTCAATAGTGTTAAAAAAAACTTGTAACACTTGAGGGAGCCCCCTCTGGTTAGAGAGCTAGCTTGAACCTAGAGTTTGGTCGAGTTGGTTTCTTGAAGTAGTTTCGCAGCAAAGAACTGCCTTCAAGAAACAGATACAATATTTCTTATAGATCTGGATGTTGAAAGTGACTCATGAAGACTTCACAATTTCTCAAGACACTTTGGAGGCTAGAAGGAAAAAACAATTTGAAATATAGGTTATGATTATTGAATGCATAGTGGCAGTGACGTCACTTCTCAAAGAACTCTATGTTACAAGTTACTATGAGTCCAAGTCATCTATGTCTATGACTTGTCATGTTGTCATCACATGATGATGTAATTTTTAGAAATATTGAAAATGTATATATGTGGAAGTCCAAGAGTCATATATGGACAAAAGAATCATTAGGGAAGTCCAAAAGTCTCATGGATGTCAAAAGGTCACATTAGAATTCTAAGAGTCATGACGGTAGTCCAAGAGTCATGAGGAATATGAAAGGTCATTCATCTAGTAATAAAAGAAGCCTCATTACTCAAGCAAAGGAATGTTCACCTTGGCTTCTCCACCTAGGAAATAGAGAGAAAGATTGTTCTCTTAGAGAGAAGATATTGGCTTAATGTTCAACTATTGGAGCTGGTGGTGTTTCATTGTATCAATGTATTTTTATACAGTATTTTTTCACACTCCCGTCTTGTATCTTAAAGTGTCACACTTTGTGTCATCGATGCCACCACTATCCCAAAATGATGAAATTTTTTGCAAAAAATATTCACCATGAAACATGTTTGTGGTTATAAGAAGAATATCCCTTAATAAAAGGAAGAAAACTTGCCTTTGAAATAATTCTGAAGAACTTGTCAAAAACCCTTCTTTTCAAGACTAGCGTGTTTTGCATAACTAGTGACCTTTGTTGATAACTTGTTGCATCATACATTCCTAGCATTGTCAACGTGACTTTTATCGGGAAAATCCATGTTGGTCCTCTTTGGCCAATTTTTCCCAAAATGGAGGAGAAAATTCTCTTACTAGAAAGCTCAAGAATGGCAACGTGGTTTCAGGTAGATGAGGATTGGAACGAGACCTCCCATTCTGACCCTAGACCCTCTTTCCATGTATCTCTCCCTTGATATATGGAACTCCTCCCTATTTTCTTGGATCTTCAACTCCCTCTCCTTCCCTATAAATGAATTTCCCACCTTTCACTAATTGTTGGTTTCCATCCTACTGTTGAATTGTGCCCAAATGCTGCCCATTTACAAAGGAGAAAAGGTGTTTGAAGGCTAAGGCTTGGACTTGGAATCCCACTTAAAAGAGGCTTCCAACATCAAGGCTTCATTGGTTTTAATGCTCCCTTTTTCATCTATTATTAATACAATATGTGTTTTCTTTCCATAAATGTGTCAATTATTGTCCATTTATTGTGATTCTCCTTGATCTATTACATAATTTGTATTAGAAAATATTATGATTTTTATGGTTTTGTTGTCTCCACTTGATCTTTCTTGAAGGCACTCATCTACACCAGCAAATATGAGATTGTGAGCTTGGAAGCCAAAGATTCAAGGTCAATAGGAAGGGTATTAGCATCAGAGAGAGGTAGGAGATCTATACTCCTTTGCATTTTCTAGTATGAATTAGGAAAGGTTGCATGTAATTGTCTTCTGTAGTTGCTAGATCCTCCAATAGGACTAGAGGGATCGTTTTTGTCCACAGAAAGGATTCTTTGCACACACAAAAATGGTGACTTTGTTGGGGAGTACATAACCCTTCAAACCTCATTTTGTCTTTGGTCTCTTTTGATAGGTTTGGCCAACCTCTTAGTGATTCATAACTTTGACTGATTACGGATCCACATTCTGAGTGGTGTGTGGTTTAGAGTGTCAAACCTAGGTCTTTCTTCAACTTTTTTTGTTTTCTCCTAAATTTTTCTCGCCCAGCGCCCTTTTCCTGAGAAATAGAGCGTTGTCAGCACGGATTTCACTGAGTACAGTCGTGCTCGAAACCCTGGGTTCCACTTTCTATCTGTGTTGACCCAAAAATTTGAGAATTTTTAGGTTTTCTGATAGAAGACTTGTAATATCTTGATCTCTAAAGTCTTTCTCCTACTCTGTGTGCATATAATTTTGACTTATTGCTGTTATATTCTTTGTGGTTTGGAAAAGTTTGTTCCATGTTTAAGTAGTGAAAATGAACTTTGGTTGAGTCTTTAGCTCTTTGGGTAATCGAATTTACTATTTTCCTGCTTGCATGTGTTATTGATTTGTTGTCTGATAAGAAATTTTAGTTCTTTTGAAAACCGGAAAGAAAATTTCATTTGTAATTGTTAAGCCTTCATCTCAAAATTAATCATTACTTCTAGAAATTGCATTAGATTAAATTGCACTAGCAAGTTGTTTTTGACATTGTCATTGAGCATAGATCACATTGCTTAGTGTTGAAAATTGATAAGTGCATCTTCATTCATTTGAAAAGAAAAAATAAAAAATCATGTAGGTGAACTTTAGTGAAATAAAATTCATTTACTTTTTTATCATTGCATTGGAATTATGGAATTAAACAATCTAGTTAGGAAGCTATTGTTGGTTGCATATTTGATTGTTGCTTCAATGTTTTCACTTCTTCCCTACACTAGATAGCTTTCATTGAAATGAAAAGAATCATTTTTACATATTAGTTTCATTGTAGGTGTGTTCAGGTGACATCGATTGTTGATCCTTGAAACTAAAACATAATCCAAGGTCAACTTTAAAATTTATCTCAATTAACCTAAGGAGAATTTGGAACATTAACGAAAAAAACTAAAGATCTAGGCTAGAGACGTGTTCCAACATCGTTAAACATAGGATTTGTCATTGTTTTCCAACGTTGCATCTCAGGGGTGAAATCCCATTCCGCGTATGTAAGTGTATATGATTGTTCTCCATGTACCTTCAGGTACATCAGACAGTGCTCCATGTATGAAAAGTATAAAGGAACACTCTCATCGAATGGTTACGCATTAGACAACACTAATACGGACTACACTCCCACGTACCATCAAGTATATTTTGGGAGTCCCCTATAGGTTGCTATCCATCCATAGTTAACCGAGTCTACCACCTTGTATATTGTGATACACCAAACATAACATTCGGGGAGATTGCTTATCGTACATTAAGTCCTTGGTTCGCCAAGGCGTATACTATAGTTCACGGTTGCTTGGTAAACCTTCATGCCTAGTTGCCCCTTTTTTATTTATGTTTTGTTAATTTCTAAAATTAATTGACCACATAATCACATCCTACCTGTGAAACAACTCCTTTTTTCCTCAAAATGAATGGTTTATTGTAAAAACGGAATTAAACCAAAAGTGTTCATCGACACATAATTAGTGATTGATTTTGTAAAAATTCATCATGGAAAAACCACAAAATTTTGTGTCACACCACACGCAAGGTTCACCTCCCATATCCTCTTCACATTCTATACCTGACAGGTTACCACAAGGATTCTAAAACGAGGTCCCAGATACAGAATGAAATATCTATGGAGATGCTAATGGACTTGATCCACCTAGAGTTGTAGGTTATGATATTGTTGAGCCTGAACCCCTTGCAAACCAAGGTGTTAGACTTGGCTTCTTCCTAAATATCCAAACCCTTGCTTCCTGACCACCACCTTAAGAGTCAATCACCTCATCTCAAGACTCTCCTCTGGCTAGTCCTCAAACTACTTCAAATTTCTTTTTTTTTCCTTGCAATCCACTCTTTGATCTAGATCTTATGTATTTATCACCTCCACATCTGTATAGTCATTTTGATACTCTTAACATACCTTTGGATCCTTCTCCTAGAGAACCTCAAGTTCTAATTCGAGAACTATTCCCAAACATGGTGACAGATAGTGATAACCCACCCGTAGAGTCAACACCCCAAGGTGTTCCTTTGGAAACCTCTGAAACCCATGTTCCAGGAGCTGAAGTTGATCCTCTAATGCTCCTTCCTCTTGAAAACTTCCCTTATGTTTCCACTCCCTACAATATGACGAGTGGGCCAAGTGCACCCTCTACCTATGGTGCACCCTTGGTCCCACCAGGTTATAACTCTCTCAGTCATTCTTTTTTTGACTCTTCTGGTGCAAATTCACTTTTCCATAACCCCATTTGGTCATCTGGTGTCACTCCTACTACTAGCTCATTTGTTCCAAACGTATTAGCACCCACGCAAACCTGTGTCCAGCCTATAGCAATGGTAGGTTAAACATAGGTTCCTCTTGGGCCTTCTTCTCCTTCTATTATAGCCACGCGGTCCCCGCTCTGAGTGGAAAACATATGAGTTCATCTATTCCACTATTTGGAGGGGAATTAACTATTGCCTATGTACCTCCTTCTTCTAGTGGAAACCACGTGAACTATGGACCCCATCCTCCCACACTCGGGGCCAATCAGCCCACTAGTGCTATTTCTAACCTAGGTGGAATGCCAGTTCCATTTGTATCAGGCATTGTCATGGGGATGCCCTTGTAGGGTCACCAAGTCCCCTTGACTCAACCTTCTTACCAATAGCCATATGTTCCTACTAGCTCTTAACAGCCCCAAATCCCACTATCGGGATTTCTTCCCAATCAGCAGGAAGGTCACCAAATTCAGTATGGCCTGAATCCTTCATATCCTCCTAGAACTAGTAATCCTCCTCTACAGCCATAGGTTCTTATCCAACCACAGCAGGGACCTTACTAGCAGTTGCAACCATAGGTTCCTTTCCAATTGTAGTAGGGACCTTACCAGAAGTTGCGTCTGCAGGTTTCTTTCCCGTCCCAACAGGGACCTTACCATCAACCGCAAACACATGTTTCTTTCCAATCCCAGCATGGACCTTACCAGCAGTAACAGCTACAGGTTTCTTTCTAATTTTAACAGGGACCTTACCAGTAGCAGCATTTACGGGTTTCTTTCAAATCCCAATAGGCACCTTACCACAACCGCAACCACAAGTTTTTTTCCAATCCCAATGGGGACCTTACCAGAAACCACAGCCACAAGTTTCTTTCCAATCCCAGTAGGGACCTTACCATCAGCAGCAGCCACAGGTTCCATTCTTGCAGTCATAGCATATACCCTTCCAGCAACATTATGGTCAATTTTCTTCCCAGAATCCATACATTCCATATGGCCTTTACCAACCTGTGTCAGGTTCGTTTCAAACTCCTTATGGTCAAAACCCACCACAATGGGGGTAGACCCAACTTCAGTAGGATGGAATACTTAATTTGGTGCATACTAGAGACCTTACAACCCATATAATCCACAACTTTTGTTCTTGGAAACATTAGAATTGTCAGATGTGTCATGGCTTACAAATGACCCAGTACTATATTTGTCGTATTGGGCTTTGGTATCGACTAAAATACCAAGCAATTTTCCTAATTTCGAAGGTAAATCTGGAGAATAACCTTAGACACATGTCATGACTTACCATATTTGGTTTTCTTCTAACTCTTGGGTTGATTATTCAATCTAGTTACATCTTTTCCAGCTCTCTTTGATGGGCCCTGCAGCCAAGTGGTATATCGATCTCCCTTGAGGTATTTTTCAATATTTCAACTCTCTAGCCATGGATTTCCTCACCCACTTGTAATTGCCTATCTGATATGAGACTAGAACTCATCTCTTGAAACTTTTAAGCAAATGATTGCCACCCATATCTGATTGTATACATGAATGGAGATGTAGCTGTCGTCTTATCAAATTTGAAATTTTGGATCCACTTTTGACGGAATGGTTCACTAAGTCATTCATTGCCCCTATTGCCCAGTATTTGGATCTTGTTTACTCATAATCTAGCACGTTGTATGAATTGTTACCTGATGCCTCGTGACCTTTGACCGATCCTGCATCCTCCAAACTGCTTATTCAACACCTATAGATGATTTCATTGGCTCTATGGCTCAACGGTCTGGTATTATCCCATCTATTCTACAAATCCCAAACCTATTCCAACTTCTACAACCCCCAATGTTGCAAACAGCTCAAAGAATCGTGGTAAAACCTCAAAGGTCAATGTTGTCCAATATACAGTAATAAATAAACCCTCAAAAGGAAAGAAAAAGGGTAAAGGGAAAGCCAAGTAGGATACCCTGAAACAGGATTCCCCAGAACTCTATGTTGATGATTCATCAAAGCAAAAGCTCAAATATCCTTGCCTTATTTGTGATGATGAAAATTACACTAAGGATTTTCCCTGGCATGTCGAAGAAAGTCATCTTCTAAAAGAACCATAGGAACATCAATTGTGTTGAAGGAACCCTTCCCATCCTAGTAGACATAAATAGTAGACCAATCGCAAACTCAAGCCTCTGGAATCTCTCAAGTGTTCATGAGTGGCTCAGGACCTATTTTCGTAGCCACTATATCTAAAGATTATCAAGCTCCTGAAAAACTTATGGTGGAGAAAGATTCCACTAATATTCCCTCTTCCTCCACTTTACCTAATTTTATTCATATCCATATCGAAAAACCTAGCATTGATTCCACGATCCGACCACCCCCCAAAAGTGTTCTTCAAAAATCGTCTTATAATCCAAATGCACGAGTCACCCAACACTACAATATTGTAGAATAGTTGGCTCAAGCACCCTCGGCAATGTTAACCTTGGAATTCCTTCAAATGTTCCCATCACAATGAAAGGCTTTGCTATCTACCATTGGAGGAATTGATCCCATGGATTCTAGCTTGATAACCTTTGATCATGAGAATCATATCCCTCGCCTACCACATCAGCTTGCATTTCTCATACAAGTTTTCATTATGGGAAAAATTATTCACAAAACATTTTTCGATGAAGGAGCCTCCACATGCATTATGTCCATATCATGTTAGAAAGCCCTTGGCTCCCCTCTTCTCAACCAGTCCCTGAGCACTTTTAAAGCCTTTGATGACAGATGGCTTAAACCTTAGGGTATTTTCAACACTTTTCCCATCCAGTTAGAAGGAAATACTGTCAATATGGAGGAATAGGTTTTCAACGGAAATCTCAATTATAACCTTCTACTTGGTCATAACTGGACTCACACGATGTTCGCTATGGTTTCTACTCTATTTTGTGTACTTTGCTTCCCCCACCAAGGGAGAATTCTCAAAATAGACCAATTGGCTTTCTTTTCCTCTAACTCTTTGACTAGTAATGTACCTTATCTTGGAAAAATCATCATTCCTTAGGAAAATTTCAGACTGAGTCTTTTCAAAGACTCTTCTTTGATGGGAACATTTTCCCATTCTTCGCCCAACAATGTTGCCTCAGTTAATATGATTTTGTCTAGTAATTACGGTCCCTTGGATCATCCCTATTATTAATCTCGATGACACCATGCCACTCAGCCCCATCAAACAAGCTTACCAAGTTGTCCTTTCCACCTCTATGACTGCATCTGAAACTCATGACCGACTAAGCACAGTCCTAGACTTGTATTCATAGGCTCCTTCACTCTTTCTTTGGATTCTGAAGATCCCTTGAATGAGACTTTCCCTACTGATGAAAGCATTTTTGAAGTCATGTCTCTCGAAGAAACCCCTTAGAATGATATCCACCATCGTTCCTCTTTTCTTTCTAGCATTGGAGCAATCTCAGATACCTTGGATTCCCCTGCAACGATTGCTATCCTTCATACTCCTATTTTAATGCATGATGTCTTATCTAAAGGTAATATGGGTAACATTTCGACAATCATGCCTATTGATATCTCTATGAAACTAGGTATAATTGAAAGCATTCACATAGGGGCCTCTTGTTCTCCCGATGAGATTACAACTTATATGACCCTATTTAAAAGAATTCGCAATTTCTTTGACTAGACCTAAGAAGAAATGTCTGGTATTAATACTAGCATTGTGGTGCATGAGATCCCAAATTACCTAGATGTAAAACCTATTTGACAATGCCTTCGTCTGGTGCACCCAAGGAAGGTAGTTGTTATTAAAGTTCAAGTTGAAAAACTTCTTAAGGTTGGCTTCATCTACTCCATACCATTGACAGATTGGGTTTCTAACATCATCTCGGTGACTAAAACTAGGGAACCATATGTGTCTATGTTGATTATAGGGACATTAATCAAGCTTGTCCTAAAGACAATTTTCCTACTCCCTTCATCGACCAAATTATCGACAAGTGTGCCAAAAATGAAATATTTTCCTTTATGGATGGATTTTCTAGGTAAAATAAAATTTATATCCTTCTTGTTGACCAACATAAGACTCTATTTGTCCTTGGGGGACTTTTTCCTATAAAAAACTTCCTTTTGGCCTTAAAAATGTTGGGGCAACCTTCCAGAGGGCCATGTCCTATGCATTCCATGATATTAAAAACATCGTTCAGTCGTATCTTGATGATTTACCTACACATTATGTTAAACGTCAAGACCATCTGGCTCACCTTATTGCAATTTTTCTTCACTATCAACATTATAATATATGTAATCCTCACAAATGTGTCTTCTGCGGTGAATATGGTCATCTCCTAGGATTCATAGTTTCCAAAGAAGGTATCTGAATTGATCCTCTTAAGCTAGAGGCTATTATTAATATACCCCTTCCATCTACCTTGCAACAACTCCAAAGTTTGCAAGGGAAGGAAAGATTTCTTTGTCGTTTCATCCCAAACTATGTTGAGCTTGCCAAGGGTTTTACTCACCTTTTAAAGCAAGGGGTCCCATTCATTTGGGATGACATTGACCAAAAACCCTTCGATGCATTAAAGACTGCAGTCATGAGCACACCTTTGTTTCTTTCCCCTAAATATCATCGTGACTATTTCTTGTATTTGGTTGCCGTTGATAGTGACATTACTATGGTGCTAGTCCAAGATGATGATGATGGTAATGAGCATGTGGTATATTACCTGAGGCATAATCTCCTTGAAACTAAGATTCGTTATTCCCATGTGGAGAAATTTTCCTTGGCAGCAGTCCATGTTGTCTAATGTTTCTCCCATTACATCTTTTTACGCAAAACCATGGTGATATCTGATTATAATCCCAAGCTTTATATTTTGACTCACCGGGTGCTTGGGGGAAAATAATCCAAATGGATTGTAATCTTGCGGGAGTTTGACTTTGAGTTCACTATAGCTAAGTTAAAAAAGTCAATGGTTTTTACTGAACTAGTCTATGATCTTCCCTTTGTAGACACAACCACCATATCTGATTAATTGATTCCTGATGAATCCATCTTCCTCATTAGCACTCTCGATCCATGGTATGGAGACATTATCGTATATCTCCAAACTCATACTTTGGACCAGAATTCTCTCTCTTTGAGTGACATCGAATTTGGTACCAGTCCCAACCTTATCATATTATTGGGGATACCTTATACCATCATGGTGTGGATTCAATCCTTCGACAGTGTTTGAAACATGAGGAAGCTGAGAAAGCTTTAAATTATTATCACTCTAGAGAATGTGGAGGCCATATGTCAAGATATGCTACCAATCTAGAGCATGTGGAGGCCATATGTTAGGATATGAAACAACTCAAAAGATCCTTCGTGTCAACTATTTTTTGCCTTCCATCTTCAAATATTCCATTCTTGCAGTACATAAATGTCATGCTTGCCAAATCTATAACTGAAAGCACCGAACCCCACCTGCTCCCTTACACCCAGTTATTATCATTGGTTCATTTTCAAAATGTGGCATTGATTTTATGACTTCTAACCCTCAGTCGGTCGGGTGGCATGGGTACATCACCATTGTCATGGATTATTTCACAAAATGGGCCAACGCGGTGCCTATATACAATATCAACGATAAAATTGCAGCCTTATTTATATTTAATCATGTCATAGCTCGGTTCGGTGTTCTGCAAGCCATAGTCACTAACCATGGCTCCCATTTCCATAATTACATGATGAAAGAACTCACTACTTAGTTGGGCTTACATCACGATATCTCAACTCCATATTACCCACAGGCCAATGGTCTAGTTGAAGTTGTCAGTGAATTTTTGGTCACTATGCTTCAACGAACTATTGGGATGCATAAAAAGAACTGACATCTTATGCTTTTTTTGGCCCTATGGGAATATTGAACCACTACTAAAGTGGCAACTAGATTCACACCTTTCCAATTGGTATATGGTCTGGAAGTCTCTCTACCCATTGAGTGTGAGATCCCATCATTGAAGCTGGTTGTCGAACTACTTCCCGGTATTTCACCTGAAGAAGAATGATTTCTTTACTTAGAATTTCTTAATGAGACTCATCAAATAGTCACATTGGTAACTAAGACTCAAAAAAGATGATTCAAACTCCAATATGATAAAATTTTAACCCCTCGTGAATACGCAGAAGGTGAATTGGACTTATTGTACAATCAAGCTAACGATAAATTAGGTGTCAGACAATTCGAACACATATGGCAAGGACCTATATTGTCAAATGCATATTACAAAAGGGTGCATATGATTTAGTTGATTATGATGGAAATCAATTGTCTAAGCCCTGCAATGGGCTCTACCTAGAAATTATTATGCTTAATCTTGTGTAGATACTTTGTACATTAATGTGTGTTTCATTAGTGTGTAGTCTTTTGGTGTGATGGTTTGCATTTTTACAAACATGTTTCCCCTGCTTACCATGTGTTCCACTTGGTTTGAGGATGTCGATGGACCCTATTCCTTCTGTTGGTTTTGATGATGTCACTTGTCATAGTACACAGAATATGTATTCTACTGCGTGGGCACTCCTTTCTCCCAATAATGAGTTAATGAGTTTACAGGGTATATGTTTAGGACACACAACTAACAATATAGTAGAATATATTGCGATCATTGAACTATTGTCGGAAGTTATTTCTCTTTCTATTAGATCATTGGTTGTTAAACTTGATTCCTAACTCATTGTATTACAATTAAATATGAATTATTTCGTCAAAAAATATGCATTATTTCGTCAGAGAATATGCATTATTTCGTCAGAAACCCTCACATTTTAAGAATGCATTTGCATGTTCATATCTTGGAAATAAATTTTGATTACATAACATATCAACACATTCCAAGACATATAAATATATTGATATATGCATTAGTTAATGTTGGCACGAAAATGACAATAGGAAAGAGACCCTGGATTCAGGCTCAAGCGGCCAACAACACTTTTTTGTACTGTAGGACAACACCAGCTTTTCACCTTACCCAGAGGGCAAGGAGTCTCACCTGAGGCATGTCCAACCAAAGTTAGATGGAATTTGATGGTGTATCAAAGAAATGAAAATAACATAAAGCAATAGCTCAATGCACTCAATTCTCTTTACTATCCAAGACTGTCATTATACTCATGCCATCGTAGGAAACTACCTAGCAATTGATCATTCATTTAAAATTTAAATAACCCATAAGGAACATAACAATACATTATGGAATCCAAACTGCTTCTTTCATTAATTAGAATATAAGAGAGTACATAACCGGTTACAAAAGGCTCAAAGCCTGTTCATCCAATACAAAAAGAGAACATTCCTAGAGAACACAAATGACAAGAATGGACATAAGCAGAGTAGAGGACAGTCCTCGCCTTTCCGCAATTGATCTGGCTCTTTGGATCCTACCCTTTCTCATCGACTTCATCACCACATTAGGGGACTTTTGAGGTCTAAAATGGGCCTCCTAAGAAAAATGTACAACAAAGTTAAATTTTATAAGAACCAACAGGATTCAAGATGATGATGTCAACCATGGGAGATGATTCAACATTTTTGGAGTAAAAAAGTAACTAGCATTTGCACCAGATGTTGCAAAGAAAACGCCGTAAGGCATAAAGTGCGGAAATCCATTATCCATGTGGTGTGTGCATTATTCAACAAGGTGGATCTCTCTAAATTTGTTGCAAACATTTATGTTGTTGCATTGCTAATTTATTTAGAGTCTACTACTACCTCTTTTTCTTGGAATATTAAATTTCTTATCACCCCATGATGACAATCCCTCTAATCACTGGCATCACATTTTTTTCCACTTTAGTGGGTTTACCTTCAACCTAAAGAAACATGAATTTGAGCCACTCAATTAAAAAGAAATTGCTAAATTTTTATTTATCAAGTTTTGAGTAAAAACAATTAATAACTCATATTTACAACACTTCAAATATTTACAACCTTTCAAGTCTTGTATTTATAACTCATATTTATAACCCTTTAAAATGAAACGAACTATCTGTATTTTTTTAATGATAAAAAGAATCTTCTTTATAAAACTAACACCTACATGCTACTCCTATATATTTATCTTATATTTAATATTCAGTGTCAATCAATTGAATGACAAGATGAAAGCTCAAATTAATTGCACCTTTAAAACATGACTTAAAAGTTTAATTGGTAATTATGTATTCATTGATTTGTACATTGTTAATTGTAATTTCTCTTGAAAACCAATGTTATATCAAAATTTTAAAAATTAACACTCACTTCTCCCGTAGTCTCTTGTTTCTTTATTTGATCCTGGTACTCGAGATTGCCTTTCTCTAAAATATCCAATGTGAAGATGATAGCTTATGTGTTTCCGCTTTCTCAGTAGGTTCATGCGATTACTATTATTTTTGGTGTTAATGTCTATGTTTTTTTTATGCCGAACCATTATTTATTATCTAAACATTGATGTTTGAAAATCCGTAAGTGGCTAGTGTGGAAATGGCAAGGTATGTTGAGAATTTGGTTATTTAGTAACTCATAATATGCAGGCGTGTGATTACCAACAGTAGCTAAACAGGGGAGATTTTGGAATCCATAAGAAACTCATAATATGCAAGCGATTGAAGGGCTATCTTCGTAAAAAAATAAAAAACAACCCTGCAGAAACGAATTGAACGAGATTTCCTGCAGATATACATGAAATGGAAAAAAGAGAACAAGAGAACCCACCATAATAGGCATTTCCCAAGCTTCCATGTGAATGTAGTCATAAACCAGCAGTTTTTCCTCTATACCCCAGTTTTTCTGATTCTATTATGATCTTGCATGTCGCACTTTTGACTCCTACAACTAGCGCAGCTTTATCAATCACTGACTGTTTCATTTGAAGTGTCATTCACAACCAAGGATATTTATGATGATCCTAATGTCTAATATTATTGCAAAACCTCATATTCGTGTTTAACTCATGAATTCAGAAGGACGCATTTTCATATGAAAGCAAAGCAGGTTAATAACTGTGTTCCAAATGAAATGAAACAAACCATCAAACTTGGTATTGCAGACACTGGAATTTGCAATTTACTGCACTTTTTTTTACATTATAGAAATAAGAAGTACACATGTTGTGGAACAGATAGAAATTTTACAACTAATCGAGTTTAAAAGTTAGATGATTTGCCTGGATCTGCCCCACCAAACTGTATCAGTTTCGAAGGAGTAAAACCCAATGCAAGGCCCAGGCCATTTTGGTAGAATAGCAACCTCTTGGACTGGGCAGCCTCTTTTGGGGTATGTTTCTCAAATCATATGTAGAAAACACATTCCAAGATGATGGTGAAAAATCAAGATCACTCAAAAACTCAGGGAATGGTACCTGATGGGATCAAGGGAGTGTTACGCTGTCAACCAACGTTATATTTCCAACCAGATTTACTTTTACTTTTACTTTAAATTAATATTTTTGTCACGTTTCTATTTTTTTAACTAATGGTGGGAATAATTTATTGATCATTATTTTGTTTGTTACAGTCCTATGTGGTGTACTTGGGAGGACAATATGACGAGAATCTACAACACCAACTGGTAGTTGATTCTCATCATGAACTTCTGGGATCTGTATTAGGAAGGTAATAGTGCATCCATCCATGAATAAATGGGATAATTAGTTCCACTGTATTTTAAAAATTTGTATTTATTTGATTTTACATACTTTAATTATACATGTGTGAAAATAATGGAATAGGTAATTGAGTTTGGTTTGTAATGGGTTAGTAAGATTTGAACTAATGAAATCTAAAGAAATATTTTAACAATATACTGCTCCATCAGTAAAAAGATAATTTAATAATAAATTTTATGATAAATTAGTGATAAAGTATAATGGATTAGATGGATGATTGAGTACTTCATATTGAGGATTTAGGAGTTCTCACCATCAGCTTCTGGCATCTGTATTACGAAGGTAATCGTGCATGCATCAATCCATGGATAAATGGAATCTTCAATTTTCTGCAATCTTTAATAGGAAAGTAATGGTGCATCCATCAATCCATTGATAAATGGGATAATTAGTTAAAATATATTTTTGGCTTGTATTTTGGATAACCTAGGAAATTTGAATTTGAAATATCTATAAAAATCTGCATCAAGCAGAGAGCCAAGGACGTTATCTTCTACTCATACACCAGAAGCTTGAATGGTTTTGCTGCTACTCTGGAAGAAGAAGAAGCTCTTGCTCTTTCAGGTGAATTACTTATCACTAAACCATAGTTTTCACAGTTCGTAGACACAAAATGTAATATTTTTACTAACTGAATTGATGTTGTTGCTGTTGTCAGAACTCCCTCAGGTAATATCTGTATTTCCTAACAGAGCAAGTAGTCTACACACAACTCGTTCATGGGGATTCCTTGGATTAGAAGAAGGCGCTGGAGGATCTGAGAATGAAAATATTCCTATGCAGACACTATGGAGAAAAGCAAAATTTGGGGAAGATGTTATAGTTGCTCACCTAGATACTGGTAGCTACTAGCTCCCCAATAATCTAAAAAAAGTTCAGTGTATGCTTGATAAGATACATTAAGATAATTTTAATTTTGTTGGTGGCGTTAAATATTCGTGTTATTGTTCTTCTGGTTTTAGGGGTATGGCCTGAATCTGCAAGCTTCCGAGACACAGGTATAGGACCTATTCCTTCTCGATGGAGGGGAATTTGTCAAAATGGAACAAAATTTACTAATGCTCAATGTAACAGGTATGTTGATTAATATGCATGGCACTTCTCAATGTAATTTCCAGTTGTAATACTTTATTAGTTTTAATATAGACTGCCTGCATAACAAAGCCCAATCCAAATAACGATGTCCCTATAAGCAAATACTAGAATCTTCTTTCCAACCAAATACTTAAATGGAGAATCTTCTTTACAACCAAATACTTAAATCTTCCTTTACATATTTTTAATGTAAAGGTTCTTAATGTGACTTCACATTTTATAGTTTTGACCCTAAGGTGTCTTTATGAGGCTGAAACACAGTCCCTACGACCAAGTATTTCATTTTCTTTTCCACCTTTTTTTACCTTAAGGATTTTGAAGGTTTTTGGTTGGGTTATAAATTTATTGTTTTTGATTTTAAATTTGTTTCTATTAAGTTTATAACAAATTTGTAAAAATATTATGGTTTGTGTGAGGTTTTGTTCTTATTAGGTTTTAGATTCAAAATTTATAAATAGAAACAAAAGAACAAATTGTGAAGAAAAATGTGAAGGTTATAAAATTCTTGTATGAAATTTGTGATTCGTAAAGATATTATAGTTTGCGTCAGATTTAATTTTGTTTGTGTGAAATTTAATACTTATTAAGTTTTGAGTTCAAATCCGATTGAAAATGTTGAGATTAAAATAGGCACTCTTCACAGTAATATAGAAGTATCACTTTCCAAAGTGCTGTGTGCTGCAAGAAACTGATTGGTGCCAGATACTTCATCAATGGATTTTATGCTGCATATGGAGGTTTGAATTTCTCTGCAACAGGCGAATTTTTTTCTCCCAGAGACAGAGGTGGACATGGAACGCATACTCTGTCCACAGCGGGTGGGAATTTTGTGAGAAATGCAAGCCTATATGGACATGCAGAAGGGGTTGCAAAAGGAGGAGCTCCTCATGCTAGAGTTGCAACTTACAAAGTTTGTTGGCCTGATGATAACGGTGACTATAGTTGCTATGATGCAGATATCCTTGCAGCATTCGATGTGGGGATGCATGATGGGGTCGATGTGTTCTCCATTTCTCTGGGAAGTTTTTCTCCTAATTATTTTCAAAGTAGTGTGTCCATTGGATCATTCCATGCTGTCCAGAGAGGAAAGGTAGTTGTCTGTTCTGCTGGAAATGATGGTCCAGATCCCTTGACAGTTGTAAATGTGGCACCATGGATCATCACTGTGGCAGCAAGCACCATTGATAGACAATATCCTTCACATGCTATTCTTGGAAACAACAGAAAATATATAGTGAGTATACCTTATCTCTTTACCTCATATCAAATTTTAGCTAACCTATCTGATGGAATTTGATATATGAATTTGATATATGAATCTGATCCCTTCCATTATAATACCAGGGGCTAAGCCTATCCCAGTTTCAACTGTCGAAGGGAAAAATGTATCCATTGGTATCATCAGCTGATGTCAGAGCTCCACATGCAAAGGAAACTGATGTGTATGCTACATACTTACCCATTTTCATAATTTTCAGACCAAACAGAAATAGCTAATCTAGATGTTGTTATAAAGAATTAAAATTTGGATTAAGTATATAGAGGGCATTTTTTGTTTCGCAAATAAGGGATTTTGTTGTTTGACCCCTACTCTGACCATCAAATTCTGAGATATTCACTTAAATTTGCTATGGACATAAATTCAGAAAATGTGTATCTTCACTGTAAACTTAAATTAGATTAGTATTATGGTTATTTAAATAGATGAAAAGAAGAAACTCTTTATAGCGATGAGTTTCAACATTTTTAATGAGAATAATGTTGCAGACAACTCTGCCTCCAAGGTGCTCTAGATCCAGAAAAGGTGAAAGGAAAAATTGTTGCCTGCCTGCGTGGTGACAATGAATTACTCGAGAAAGGTGAAATAGTTCGTACAACAGGAGGAGTAGGCATAGTTATCTGCAATGGACCCAAAACCGAACGAGACATTCTTTTAGAAACATATTCTCTTCCTGCCACACATTTGCATGCAGAGGATGGAGCAGAAGTTTTTGACTACATCAAATCAACAGTGTAGGAGTCTAGATTTTTATAGTTTTTTTATAAACATGTTAGAAATGGATGAAATATATTTAAAATATTTGGAAATATGATGGAGCAGTGATTAACCAATTGGTTTCCTAATTTCATTCTTATTCATCGGATTTCAAAATATTTGAAATATGTCTAGAGTGTGTAAGTAAATTAAATGTAACTGTTAGGAGCATGTTAAAAAGGTTTGTAGTCAACAAAGTACATACATGAAAATCCTAATTTGCGGTTAACTATGCTCATTCAGGTCCCCTCTGGCTTCTATTGATGCAAGAACTAAGTTAAATATAAAGCCAGCTCCAGTGATGGCAAAATTTTCTTCTCAAGGGCCGAATCAGATTACTCCTGACATACTCAAGGTTATAGTCCATTCCCCACAAGTAGTGTTTACATCATGATATATCCATTGCCAAAGACAGTAATTATTGCAAAGAAACTTCTTAATTGTTTCTCCCATGCAGCTTGATATTACAGCTCCAGGGGTGAACATCCTTGCAGCATTTTCAGAAGCAGCACCAATAACTGATCTTACCTCCGATAATAGACATGTCCCTTTCAATGTACTTTCAGGAACATCTATGGCATGCCCACATGTTGCTGGAGTTGCTGCTTTATTAAAGGGAGCACATCCTGATTGGAGCCCGGCAGCCATCAAATCTGCCATTATGACTACAGGTATATAAATCCAGCTATTTATTCATTTATTATGGTAAATTTATATTTCTTTTGGGTTCTTGACTTTGAAATTCAATAGATGTTTTTCCACATTTATTTTAGATATGAGATGATTAAATAATCTGTCTAACAAACCAGATTCAAAATAGTCTAGATAATTTTCTTTTATTTTTTTAATGCACAGGGTTTTGAACTGATAACCTTTTTAAAAAAAATGATGGAAAGTATATTCTATCTAATTCCCAAATATTTCTGAACAAGGACTTTCTATGATTAAAATTGATTTGGAATTCATTTTCCGTATTCATTTTTCCTGTCAACAATTCAACCCATCAAATGTGGTTTTGTGGTTCATCTCCCGAACAAATTGATGAAACATATCTGAGCAAGATCAATGAATAAAATACAATTAGATGTTAAACTGGTTTCATTTGTGAATTACAGCTACAAGAATGGACAACACCAAGGAGCCAATCAAGAATGCATCACGCCAAATAGCAGGTCCTTTTAACTATGGCGCAGGTCATGTTAATCCGAATGCTGTTGGAAATCCTGGCCTCGTCTATGATCTAGAAATGGAAGACTACTACAGTTTCTTATGCAGTTTGAATTATAATTTAAGGCAGATGAAAGCCATTACAGGAAAGGCATTCTCATGTGCAGCAGGCCAACATAAGATACATGACTTCAACTATCCTTCCATCATGGTCTCAAAACTGAAAGGATCTGTGACTGTGAAAAGAAGGGTGACAAATGTGGCAAAAGGACCTGCAACTTACAAAGAAAAGGTTGAATATCCTCCTGGGGTTTTAGTTTCAGTGGAACCAGAAAAGCTTGAGTTCTCTAAGCTCAGGGAAAAGAAATCGTTCAATGTGATATTAAGAGAGACAAATAGATCTGGTGGGGAGTATGTGTTTGGATCACTCAGATGGGAACATCCTCAGTACTTGGTGGTAAGTCCCATTGTTGTGAATGCAATGACTGCGAGAGGTCAGTGATGTAAGAACATTCGGACGAAAATTCCATGTAAGCCCCACTGTGGTGAAAGCAATAACTACCAGAGGTCAGTGATGTTGAGAAGATTCAGGCTAAAAGTGAAAGTAAAAGTAAGAGTAAGATTATATTTTGCAGAAGAATAGTTAGATATTATCCAGTCCTTTCGTTGAATATTGAAAATAAAATTCTGTTAGTTGCAGGTCCTCAATCTGTATGATAACCTTGGTGTGAAACTTCACAGTACCCACGGAGAGACTGTCATTTTTCTCCCATAGCACGGCAACACATAGTTGAGCAAGATACCCTCCACTCAACGCTTATCCGCTCTCCGTATCTGTTCAGAGAGAAGCTCTGAATTGCACATTCAGCATAAACTTGTGTGCTGAGAGAGATGGCTTTGGAAAATTGGGCGTTTAAGCGAGTGCAGACGTTGGCAGACAGTGGAATCCAAATGGTTCCACCCCAGTACGTGAGATCAGTGGAGAAAACCCATGAGGACCCTAAACAGGTTCCAGGTTCCCATTATCGATTTACAGCTATGATTCATCCCCCAGCAACATGATCATTTCTGCAAGAATCAATATGACAGCATCGCTGCACAAATTTCAAGGGCTTCAGAGAATTGGGGTTTCTTCTAGATTATTAATCATGGCATCCCTGACTCTATTATTGCTCGAGTGCAAGCAGCGGGCAAGGCGTTCTTTCAACTTGCCACTGAGGAGAAGGAAGCATACGCTAACGAAGCACAGAATCCCATCGGCTATGGCAGCAACTGCGTGGATGAAACTATTCGACCTGTGAAACGCCAAACCGTTTGGGCAACCCCTTTGAATCAACTATCAACGGCTGAAATTGTTGCAATCGTCTAACATATAATCGTGTGGTTTACAAGATGACAGGTAAGCAGAGAGGAGAGTTGATTTCAGAGGGAAATGCCTTACGGCGTAATTACTTAGTACGCAAATTATTTATGTAATTTTTTCACATAGGCTATTATGATGACCTCTTACATTAATATTATCTAACATTGCAACATTTTAGGTAAGAAATATAATATATATATAGTTTATTATTATCTTTGTATACGTATAATTTATAATTATTTAATAAGTTTGGATTCATTGATGCGGAAATATATTGGTGTTTTTTTTCATTAATTTCGTTGGTCAAACTATAGTTACCTTACTATTACATCTTTGTTGTATTTTTATAGATATGAAATGAGGTGCAGATGGGTATAGAGGTCATGCCATTACATCATTGTTAAAATGAGGGCAAATGGATTTATAAGATATGATTAAGATAAAAACCATGGAAAAAGTATTAAAAATAAAAATAAAATAATTAATAATATATGATTAATTAATTTATATTTTATTAATAATGTTTACTGTTTTAAGAAAAGTTTTATAATTAAGTATAGGGTAGATAAGTAGGTGTAATGTAAGAAAGTTTGTAAATATTTTTACATGTGAGTTTAATATATTGAATTTATATTAATATGTTTAATTTATAAAAAGTAAAGATTTGTAAATATTGCTCAATTAAATAATGATAAAATGTTGTCCACATGGGGTAGCTCAAGCGACAATGGCCATGGAAATGAAGTCTCACCGAACCGGAAGTCTTGGGTTCAAATCTTGGGCTACCATTCCCCCGTTGAGGGGTACTTAATGGACATGTAAATCGGAGAGTCCCGCCCCAGCCTACAAAAAAAAAATGTTAAAACTAATATAGAACCCAACATGTACTAAATGTTGAAATGTCTATAAAATGCTAAAAGTAATAAAGATAATAAAATTCAATTTTTTATGTTGTAATTTTGTTTTTATTGTTAAAATTATGAATACTTTTAGATTTAAGAAAATCATAATGTAAATATTACATTAAAATATATAACATATAAATAGTAGTTATAAGTTAACATCCATTTACCTTGAAAATTAAAATAATGATTATCTAACCATACATCAATTTAATTAATAGGCACATAAAAACATTAATACTTACAATATAGTAATATTTTTAACCATGGATATCCATGCCCACTTTACCATATATATTATTAACTTGTAAATAGGCCTCGTTACAATACCATAGCTCACCAATACCACATGCCCAAAAACCATCTCTCATTTCACAATCAAAATATTTTATAATTACTTCGAGATATATCTAAATCTCTATCACATTAAATTATATAAGATATAAATAATAACTATAAATTAAGATCCATTTCACCATATAAATTAAAATAATAATTTTGTAACCATATTTAACTTTCATTAATAAGCACATAAAAAATTTATATTTACAATATGATAAGATTTTTCATCATGGATATTCACCCTCATTTTCCCATGGATTTTATTAACTTGTAAATATGTTTTTTTTATAATACTGTGGGTTAATAATAGGGCTTATCAATACCATATGCCCAGAAACTATCTCTTATTTCTCAATCAAAATATATTATATACTTTTTAATTTAGTGTTATTACATTTTTGCATGAAGAGGCACTCTCCAACCCAATTTCGAAGAGATGTTGTAATGTCCTATTATGTTATGTTATCAAAGCATTTTGACTTGGTTAAATTATAATAAAATAAATATAAAAATAAAATTATTAATCAAAACATTTTAGTTAAGGGAAATTACACAAAATAAAAATTAATATTAAAAACTAAAAAATTTATTAATTATACCTTTTAATATTATAGTTAAACCACTTAGATCCATCTTAACTATGAACATATCAAATCTTCAGGCACAAACTTTTCCTCAAATTTACACTAATAAAAAGTTTTGCACCTCTGGAGATTTAATCCATCTCATAGCTTAATAAAACCATAATTAAAATATATCTAAATAATAAATAATATTTATAATATATTATAAATTTTAATAATTTAAAATTTAAAAAATTTATGATTTATCCTTTTCTTTTGGTTGATTAGCAGGATCGGCAATGGCGGTGGTATCGTACTTGCGTTACACAGAGTCACGCCCCCAATTCTTTTTTCGTTAAATTGGCCGAGTGTGGCACCGCCTAAGTAACCAACATCTTTCATTATTAACTTACTTTGCAAACTACGCCTTAACATTCATCATAAACATGAATTATTATATTAATGTGTGAAAACCATTAATACAAGAACATGATAGAACAATAGCATGAACACATCATATGCAAGAGAATTCTTTTATTATATATGAGAGATTTTGTACAATGACCGGGAGCTTGGCTCCACCGGCGTTTCACCCGACTTGGGCACCCACCCGTGCAAGAGCACACAATGGTCTCACCTCAACCCCAACCAAAATATAATCCAACATAACACAACCAAGTTTCCCTTGTCGAACGGGTGGGCGCGCCCGTGCACGACCCATGCCCAACACAACCCAAATTCGTTTTACACCCTTCGGTGGGTGGGCGCCTTTGCACGCCCACCACCCGCAACTCTAACCGTCGTGCCAAGTCTAAAAACCATGCCCGACAACTGGGCGCATCTCTTGCGCCTTTGCTACGGCTATCTCCCACTCAGACCTTTCTTGTTGAAGACCGAAGAGTGATGTTCGATGGTGAAAATGACAAGCCTCATCGCTTGTTTATACATCTCCTTGCATGTAGGTCGTGCCCTTGGTTGACCCCTCCACATTTGTCCAACCAATGCGTCCTCAAACGATAAGCAATGCTAACATATGGTCAGCTCACCCTCCGTTTGCTACGCTCCATGGTCGGCTTCATGACGAGCTCCCCTCGACTCGCCCATATAAACATGAACGCCAACTCATCTATACATCATGTATTTCGCCCTTGGTCATTCACGCTAATTTTTCATGCCTTAGTTGCATCGCAAGGAGGAAGGAGCGCGTGCCCAGTCGCCTGATGACCGTAGGACGTTACATCCTCCCCCACTTGAAATCATTGTCGCCCTCGACTATCCCGACTACCTCAGTATCTTTCGTTTGTACTTCGCAATCTTCTTCTTCCATCTCCAAAGTGAGTCCTCCGATTCCCAACTCTCTTCCTCCGGTGCATTCTTCCATCTGACAAGATACTCCCGTTTCATGTGGCAACCAATCCCTGTAGTTCTATAGCTCAAGATCTTATCCAACTCTAGTCTTGGCTTGTCCACAATCCCGGCTGGTCCTCTCGGCGGTTCAACTCTCTCTAGATGATCAACATTAAGTCTGCATCTCTTCAACTGACTCATGTGAAAAACTGGATGCTCCGTGTGCATATGGTGTAGAATTTCCAGCTCATAAGCAACTTCCCCCACTCTTTTCTTCACTTGGAATGGTCCCTCATACTTTCATGTCAGTTTTCGTACAGTCACCTTGGCTGGCTGAAACTGCTCCCCGGTAATCCTGAGAAACACCATATCTCCCACACTAAAGTGCGCATCCCGTCTTCCTCG
The DNA here is from genome assembly GCA_000404065.3 of Pinus taeda. Classification (NCBI taxonomy): domain Eukaryota; kingdom Viridiplantae; phylum Streptophyta; class Pinopsida; order Pinales; family Pinaceae; genus Pinus; species Pinus taeda. The sequence continues at coordinate 123,127 of APFE030860825.1, forward strand.
ATCAGCATATTTCTTCATTCTCCTTACAGCTTTGTGCAAGCGCAACCGTGCCAACTCCAAGGTTTCATCCCAAGCCTTCATGCACTTCTTCGCATGAGGACTCCTCAAAAAACCCCCTGTCACTACGGTATGCAGTGCAACTGGCATTTGTCCATTCACCAACTCGAATGGACTATATCCCATTGCAGAACTCTTTTGAATATTTTAGCTGAACTGAGCAATATCCAAGAGTTTGGGCCAATTCTTCTTATCAGTTGTCACATAATGTCTCAAGTAATCCTCCAGCAATGTGTTGATCCTCTCAGTCTGTCCATCTGTCTGCGAATGGTAACTCAAACTCATCAACAACTCTATCCCGACTAACTTGAACAATGTGGTCCAAAATCTGCCTGTAAAATGCAGATCTCTATCCGACACGATGCTTAATGGCATCCCCCAATACTTAACTATGTTCTTAAAGAACAACTCCACAGTCCACTCGGCTCCACAAGGCATCTTTGTAGGAAAAAAGACAGCATACTTGGAAAAACAATCAACCACGACCATGATCCCATTATACCCTTGAACCTATGGCAACTAAGTGATGAAGTTCATCGAGACACTCATCCATGGCCTCTCAGGAATCAGTAAAGGCTGCAACAGTCCTCCTTGTCTCTGAGTATCCGATTTGTCCTGCTGACAAATGATGCACATATGTACATACTCCTCCACATCCTCTTGCATCTTCTCCCAAAGGAATCCTCTCTCCAACAATGCCAAAGAATGACACTGCCCTGGGTGGCTAGCCCGTGGAGAATCGTGGCACTCCTTCAACAGGTGCCTCCTGAGTCCAGATGACTTTGGAACATAGAGTTGGTTTCCAAAGAACAAGAACCCGTCCCGTCGGAAGAACTTTCGTGTTTTCCCCTCCTTTATCTGCTTCACTATATTCTGTGCCAAAGTATCGGTTTCAACACTTTCCTTAAGCTTATTCTGCATCTCTTCTGACATCTGAATTTCACTCCTACTCCTTGCTGCCCGATCTTCTCCTTCCAATGCTGCAAGTTGTCCCTTCTTGCTAAGGGCATCTACTACCGCATTGTGCCTTCCCGTTCTATACTCAATAGTCATGTTGAACTCTGCCAAGAAGACCTGCCAATGAGCTTGCTTTGCAGAAAGCTTCGGTTGTAATGAAAAATAACTTGTTGCCATGTTGTTAGTCTTGACAACAAACGGCTTCCCAATCAGGTAATTCCTCCACACATGAAGACAGTGAATGATTGCAGTCATCTCCTTCTCATGAACCGGATACCTTCGTTCTCTATCTTGCAACTTCCGACTCTCATATGCCACCAGATGCCCATCCTACATAAGAAACCCTCCTATGGCAAAATCTAAAGCATCAGTGTGTACCTTGAATGGTCTCTCAAAGTCAGGAAACTTCAGTATCGGTGTTGTAACCATCCTCCTCTTCAAGTCATCAAATGCCTTCTGACATTTATCTGTCCAACACCACCTCTTGTCTTTCTTCAATAGGTCTATCAGTGTCGATGTTACCTTGGAGTACCCCTCTACAAACTTCCATTGGTTAGGCCCAAAAACACCCTCATCTCATGGACATTCTTCAGTTCAACCCAGTCCTCGATCGCCTTCACTCTGTTTGGCTCCATCCATATGTACCCTTGACCAACAATATGCCAAAGGAACAGAATCTCGGTCTGAGCGAACACACACTTAGAATTATTCAAGAACAACTGATTTTCCCTCAGTGCCTCGAACACCATCGCCAAGTGCTTCTTATGATCCTCCATGTTGTCACTGTACACCACTATGTCGTCCAAATACACTACTACGAACGAATCCAAGTATGGTTGTAGGACATTATTCATCAAAGTGCAAAACGTAGCAGAAGCATTACACAACCCAAATGTCATAACAAGGAACTCAAAGCTACCATACCTTGTTACTATTGTGGTCTTCTTCTCGTCTCCTTATGTTATCTGCACCTAATAATACCCATGCCTCAAGTCCAGCTTGGAAAACAATCGGGCTTTCGCAAGCTTGTCAAAGCAATCAGCAGCCAATGGCAAAGGATACCTATTCCTTACCATCTGTTTGTTCAATGCACAGTAATCACAGCACATCCGTAGCTCATTCGAATCCTTCTTCTACTAGAACAATACCAGAGCTCCATAAGGGGACCTTGAAGGTCTGATGAAACCTACATCAGCTAACTCCTTTAGCTGTCATTTCAATTCCTCCAACTCAGGTCCTGACAATCGATAATGTGCTTAAGCTGGGGGTTTCTTTTCTGGCTCAAGCTCAATGCTATGGTCCACTGCACGCCTTGGTGGAAGTTTCTTCGATAGCTCATCAGGCATCAAATCTGCATATTTGGTCAGCACTTCAGAAATCTCGGCTGGAACAGGCGTCCCCACTCCATCACCTTCAACTCCCTTGAACATCACCATATATGTCTCCATATTTGATTCCTTCATAGCCTTCTCCAAACTCAGTACAGAAACATGTTGCACCTTGACTTTCCGCCTTTGCCTATGAGTGGGCAAAGTCGAAGTTTGTGACTGTCCAACCAACACCACCTCATCACAGAAGGGGACAACAATAGCCCTGTTTCCCTTTAAGAAATGTTGTCCGAGTATCATATCAAAGTCGTTCATCTCCATCAATGTGAAGTCCAACTGACCCCTCTAGTATTTTATCTGTACAGGCACTTCGTGTGCCAAACCCGCCACTTTAGCTCTAGAGTTCACTGCCTTGACTTCCACATTCGAGGGGAAGATCATCATTCCAACCTCTTTTTCCAACCGTGACGTCATGAAGTTATGAGTGGCCCCTGTGTCCACCAGAGCTTGAAGGGTCTTGCCATGAACCATCAAGTCCACGAAACCCAGACTGTTCATCCATGATTTCTCCATAACGTTTCCTTGCATACATGTCTGTTCTCTGCATTCATCATCAAGCAACGGCTTCACCACCTGTGAAAATGCTCTGATACCACCTGTCACTCCCCCAATTCTTTTTTCATTAAATTGGCTGGGTGCGGCACCGCCTAAGCAACCAACATCTTTCATTATTAACTGACTTTGCGAACTATGCCTTAACATTCATCATAAACATGAATTATTATATTAATGTGCGGAAACCATTAATACAAGAACATGATAGAACAACAACATGAACACATCAAATGCAAGAGAATTCTTTTATTATATATGAGAGATTTTGTACAATGACCGGGAGCTTGGCTCCACCAGCGTGTCACCCGAGTTGGGCGCCCACCTGTGCAAGAGCACACAGTGGTCTCACCTCAACCCTAACCAAAATACAATACAACATAACAAAACTGAGTTTCCCTTATTGAACGGGTGGGTGCGCCCGTGCACGATCCATGCCCAACACAACCCAAACTCGTTTTACACCCTTCAGTGGGCAGGCGCCTTTGCACGCCCACCACCCGCACCTCCAACCATCGTGCCAAGTCTAAAAACCGTGCCCAGCAACCGGGCACATCTCTTGCACCTTTGCTACAACTATCTCCCACTCGCACCTTTCTTGTTGAATATTGAAGAGCGATGTTCGATGGTGAAAATGACAAGCCTCACCGCTTGTTTATGCATCTCCTTACATGTAGGTCGCGCCCTTGGCCGACCCCTCCACAATTTTCCAACCAACACGTCCTCAAACGATAAGCAATGCTAACATATGGTCAGCTCGCCCTCCATTTGCTACGCTCCATGGTCCGCTTCATGACGAGCTCCTCTCGACTCGCCCATATAAAAATGAACGCCAACTCTCCTATACATCATGTATTTCGCCCTTGGTCATTCACACTGTGTTTTCATGCCTTAGTCACATCTCAAGGAGGAAGGAGCGCGCGCCTAGTCGCCCGATGACCGCAGGACGTTACATCCCCACTTGAAATCATTGTCGCCCTCGACTATCCCGACTGCCTCATTCGTTCATACTTCGCAATCTTCTTCCTCCATCTCCAAAGTGAGTCCTCTGATTCCCAACTCTCTTCCTCCGGTGCATTCTTCCATATGACAAGATACTCCCATTTCATGTGGCAACCAATCCCTGTAGTTCTATAGTTCAAGATCTTATCCAACTCTAGTCCTTGCTTGTCCACAATCCTGGATGGTCCTCTCGGTGGTTCAGCTCTCTTTGGATGATCAGCATCAAGTATGCATCTCTTCAACTGACTCATGTGAAAAACTGGATGCTTCATGTGCATATGGTGCGGAAGTTCCAACTCATAAGCAACTTCCCCCACTCTTTTCTTCACCTGGAATGGTCCCTCATACTTCTGTGTCAGTTTTTTTGGAGTCCCCTTGGCTAGCTGAAACTGCTCCCCGATAATCCTGAGAAACACCATATCTCCCACACTGAAGTGCGCATCCCGTCTTCCTCGATCAGCATATTTCTTCATTCTCCTTGCAGCTTCGTGCAAGCGCAACCGTGCAAACTCCAAGGTTTCATCCCAAGCCTTCATGCACTTCTTCGCATGAGGACTCCTCAAAAAACCCCTTGTCACTACGGTATGCGGTGCAACCGGCATTTGTCCATTCACCAACTCAAATGGACTATATCCCGTTACAGAACTCTTTTGAATATTGTAGCTAAACTGAGAAATATCCAAGAGTTTGGGCCAATTCTTCTGATCAGCCATCACATAATGTCTCAAGTAATCCTCCAGTGATGCGTTGATCCTCTCGGTCTGTCCATCTCTCTACGGATGGTAACTTGAACTCATCAACTACTCTGTCCCGACTAACTTGAACAATGTTGTCCAAAATTTGCCTGTAAAACGTGGATCTCTATCTGACACGATGCTTAATGGCATCCCCCAATACTTCACTATGTTCTTAAAGAACAACTCTGCAGTCCACTCGGCTCCACAAGGCATCTTTCTAGGAAAAAAGACAACATACTTGGAAAAACGATCAACCACGACCATGACCCCATTATACCCCTGAACCTATGGCAACTGAGTGATGAAGTTCATCGAGACACTCTTCCATGGCCTCTCAAGAATCAGTAAAGGTTGCAACAATCCTCCTTGTCTCTGAGTATCCAATTTGTCCTACTGACAAATGATGCACGTATGTACATACTCCTCCACATCCTCTTGCATCTTCTCCCAAAAGAATCCTCTCTCAGACAATGCCAAAGAATGACACTGCCCTGGGTGGCTAGCCCACGAAGAATCGTGGCACTCCTTCAACAGGTGCCTCCTGAGTCCAGATGACTTTGGAACATAGAGTCGGTTTCCAAAGAACAAGAACCTGTCCTGTCGAAATAACTTTCATGTCTTCCCATCCTTTATCTGCTTCACTATATTTTGCGCCAAAGTATCAGTGTCAACACTTTCCTTGAGCTTATTCTGCATCTCTTTTGACAGCTGAATTCGACTCCTACTCCTTGTTGCCCGGTCTTCTCCTTCCAATGCTGCAAGTTGTCCCTTCTTGCTAAGGGCATCTGCTACCGCATTGTGCCTTCCCGGTCTATACTCAATAGTCATGTCGAACTCTGCCAAGAAGTCCTGCCAACGAGCTTGCTTCACAGAAAGCTTCGGTTGTGATGCAAAATAACTTGCTGCCACGTTGTTAGTCTTGACAACAAACGGCTTCCCAATCAGGTAATGCCTCCACACATGAAGACAGTAAATGATTGCAGTCATCTCCTTCTCATGAACCGGATACCTTTGTTCTCTATCCTGCAACTTTCGACTCTCATACGCAACCGGATGCCCATCCTACATAAGAACCCCTCCTATGGAAAAATCTAAAGCATCAGTGTGTACCTCAAACGGTCTCTCGAAGTCAGACAACTTCAGTATCGGTGCTGTAACCATCCTCCTCTTCAAGTCATCAAATGCCTTATGACATTTATCCGTCCAACACCACCTCTTGTCTTTCTTCAATAGGTCTGTCAGTGCCGATGTTACCTTGGAGTACCCCTCTACAAACTTCCGTTGGTTAGGCCCAAAAACACCCTCATCTCATGGACATTCTTCGGTTCAACCTAGTCCTCGATCGCCTTCACTTTGTTTGGCTCCATCCGTATGTACCCTTGACCAACAATATGCCAAAGGAACGGAATCTCGGTCTGAGCGAACACACACTTAGACTTCTTCAAGAACAACTGATTTGCCCTCAGTGCCTCGAACACCATTGCCAAGTGCTTCTTATGATCCTCCATGTTGTCACTGTATGCCACTATGTCGTCCAAATACACTACTACGAACGAATCCAAGTATGGTCGTAGGACATTATTCATCAAAGTGAAAAAAGTAGCAGGAGCATTACACAACCCGAATGTCATAACAAGGAACTCAAAGCTACCATACCTTGTTACTATCACGGTCTTCTTCTCATCTCCTTCAGTTATCTGCACCTGATAATACCCATGCCTCAAGTCCAGCTTGGAAAACAATCAGGCTTTCGCAAGCTTGTCAAAGCAATCAACAACTAATGGCAAAGGATACATGTTCCTTACCATCTGTTTGTTCAATGCACAGTAATCACAGCACATCCGTAGCTCATTCGAATCCTTCTTCTGCTGGAACAATACCGAAGCTCCATAAGGGGACCTTGAAGGTCTGATGAAACCTGCATCATCTAACTCCTTTAGCTGTCATTTCAATTCCTCCAACTCGGGTCCTGACAATCGATAAGGTGCTTAAGTTGGGGGTTGCTTTCCTGGCTCAAGCTCAATGCTATGGTCCACTGCACGCCTTGGTGGAAGTTTCTTCGATAGCTCATCAGGCATCAAATCTACATATTTGGTCAGCACTTCAGAAATCTCGGCTGGAACAGGTGTCCCCACTCCATCACCTTCAACTCCCTTGAACATCACCGCATATGTCTCCATATCTAATTCTTTATAGCCTTCTTCAAACTCAGTGCAGAAACATGTTGCACCTTGACTTCTCGCCTTTGCCTATGAGTGGGTAAAGTCCAAGTTTGTGACTGTCCAACCAGCACCACCTCATCATAGAAGGGACAACAATAACCCTGTTTCCCTTCAAGAAATCTTGTCTGAGTATCATATCAAATTCGTTCATCTCCATCAATGTGAAGTCCAACTAACCCCTCTAGTCTTTTATCTGTACAAGCACTTTGTGTGCCAAACCCGCCACTTTAGCTCTAGAGTTCACTGCCTTGACTTCCACATTCGAGGGGAAGATCATTAGTCCAACCTCTTTTGAAAACCATGTCGTCATGAAGTTATGAGTGGCCCCTGTGTCGACCAGAGCTTGAATTGTCTTGCCATGAACCATCAAGTCCACGAAACCCAGACTGTTCATCTATGATTTCTCCATAAATTTTCCCTGCATACATGTTTGTTTTGTGCGTTCATCATCAAGCAACGGCTTCACCACCTGTGAACCTACTCCAATACCACCTGTCATGCCCCCAATTCTCTTTTCATTAAATTGGTCGGGTGCGGCACTGCTTAAGTAACCAACATCTTTCATTATTAACTTACTTTGCGAACTACGCCTTAACATTCATCATAAACATAAATTATTATATTAATGTGCGGAAACCATTAATACAAGAACATGATAGAACAACAGCATGAACGCATCATATGCAAGAAAATTCTTTTATTATATATGAGAGATTTTGTACAATGACCGGGAGCTTGGCTCCACTGGCGTTTCACTCGAGTTGGGCGCCCATCCGTGCAAGAGCGCACGGTGGTCTCACCTCAACCCCAACCAAAATACAATACAACATAACACAATCGAGTTTCCCTTGTCGAATGGGTGGGCGCGCCTATGCACGACCCATGCCCAACACAACCCAAACTCGTTTTACACCCTTCAACGGGCGAGCGCCTTTGTACGCTCACCACCCGCACCTCCAACCATCGTGCCAAATCTAAAAACCATGCCTGACAACAGGGTGCATCTCTTGCGCCTTTGCTACGGCTATCTCCCACTCGCACCTTTCTTGTTGAAGACCGAAGAGTGATGTTCGATGGTGAAAATGACAAGCCTCACTGCTTGTTTATACATCTCCTTGCGTGGAGGTCGTGCCCTTGGCCAACCCCTCCATATTTCTCCAACCAACGCATCCTCAAACGATAAGCAATGCTAACATATGGTCAGCTCGCCCTCCGTTTGCTACGCTCCATGGTCGGCTTCACGACGAGCTCCCCTCGACTCGCCCATATAAACATGAACGCCAACTCGCCTATACATCATGTATTTCGCCCTTGGTCGTTCACGCTGAGTTTTCATGCCTTAGTCACATCGCAAGGAGGAAGGAGCACACGCCGAGTCGCCTGATGACCGTAAGACGTTACACACAGGGTCGAATACCCACCGATTGCCACTATAACCTTTAGAAGGAACCACCCAGCCCACAAGAATGGCCCTCGGGTAAGATGGGACTCGAACTCGTGACCTGCACAGCGGCACGAACAAATTAACAGATCGTCCACTGGCTATGAGACCAAACCTCTATGGACTTATAATTTTTCTTTTTAAATACTTATTTTAATTTAATTTTAGATCAGTTATAAACCTTTAAATTATGACATCATTTTTAATGTGATGATATTTTTTGTATTCATAAAATTTGGAAAAGAAAAGACAACTTTCACAAGAGAAATGGCTTAACAAAATACTTCGTTATGGATTCTTTGTTGTTATATCAACCTTTTAAATAATATCTAAATTCATTTTCTAAAATATTAAAATTAAATAATTAAAATATATCATTTTAATTAATTAATCATATTAATAAAAAAAAATTAAAATTAAATAATTGAAATATGCTTAAAAACTGATATATGCAGTAAGTTGCCCGAAGAACCATGCATGTAGTCGTAAAGGGCACTAGCCATCTATATAAAAAGCCCAGAGGAGGAGTTTATACTAACAACACAATGCTTACTAGATAAAGAACCCAATTAATGAGATTAGAGATGTCCAAACTAAAAAGCTATACCTACTAATCGATGTGTAGCAAATTACAACTAACCTTTATCAAAGGTCCATGATTGCATTATTATATATTTAGAAATATTTGTTTAAATTTTAAATTTATTAATATTATGGATATGGATTCTATTTTATTAGTCTATGTTAAACGTGGAGGTATTATAATGATTGATTCATAGTTTAATAATTATTTGTTTCATATTTGAATTTTTGTTTTTTGTTTTTTTGGTTTTAAATTAACATAACTAAATTGGAAAACATTTTTTATTATAGTTAAAATAAATTGACTAACATTTTTTCTCTTGAATTTTATTGGACTTCACCTTTGGAGTCTTATTGGCACCCCATGGAATACATTAATATTTTTGTTTTTAATACTTTTGAAGTGGTGCATTAATTATTGCTTTGTTAACTATTGTTTTCTTAGTGTTAGCGCCATGCACAAGCCCCAAACGAATTTTAGTACGTTGAGATGCATAAGAAGATATACATGTTTGTCTAAAGGCTTATATTCCTTTCGATAGGTGCACTGTGTTATTTGGCAGTGCTTATTCATCGCTTTCCATAAATCTATTATTATTTGCCTCCCATATATGCATTACTATTCACCATGCTTGCCATATATTTGGCTTGCTCCCATACACAAGTAACAAAAAATTGTGATGTATAACAATCATTGAGATGTATAACAATAATTGGATGAGTTAGAGCTACTTGTAGCTACCTCCACTAGTTGTGACACACTAACTTTTGGATCTCAGAATTGAAGAGTGAAATATGTTTCTCAAACAATGGTTTTAAGAAATGCATATTGTCAATGCTCGAAATTGATATGGTTTTATTTCTAGTTTTCTCCCTTTTCACCTTATATGATGCCTATTTTTACCAACAACATCATCCCATTGTGCCTCTTTCCATAAAAAGTCACCAAAAGAATTCTATAAGCTAATTTGTTTATATTACATATTTATTCCAATATTTTACCATGATTAGGAGAATTAATTAGCGATTTATGTTACTAATGATGGGTTTTGAGTAGATCTGGTAACCTTCATGGGATCTTGTTTGAGGTTGCTTGAATGAGATATGAATGCAAAGTTGTGTTGTGTAATAATATTATCCTGTGAAATCCTTATAACTATCTCCCTTAAGTTTATTGTCCACAGAACAAGCCCCTTGTGATTTTACTTTTAGTTGGTTTGATTTTCCATGTCATTTCCTTTCATAGAGATAGGATAGAAGTCCATTAACAATATGACCTTTGCATATACAATGTAGTATCTTGAAGTTTATGAAAATCTTGGTTGATAATTTAATGTTGAATCTTTTAAGAAATTAAGCTGAGCGGTATTTATGGTGACATTGTCGGGGATATAATAAGGAGATTAGTACATTGATGGTTTAGTTTTCATTCCACAATCAAGTTGTGTGAATTTCATTTTTTTACACTAGCATTCTAGATCTAATAGTTTATTTCTTGGTTATGAAAACAATGTTAGGATTATATGCATTGGGTTAGAATTAGAGACACTAGGGGTAGATTTACAAGAAGAGGAAAGGTAGTTTCTTTTGGTAAGAATAATCCTTCAAATTCTAACTTGTTGGTAGGTACATATAAAAGAAGACAAGTAAAAAATGCTATGCTTTCAAATCGAACTTTTGGGGCAAGTAATTCAAGGGTCCAAGAGAAAACAACTAAGGAAAGTAGTTTTAGGTTTCAAAGATCAACAATTAAGACCCCATTAGTAGGTCCAAAGTGGGAGCCTCATAGTCTAAAGATTCAAAACCAAAAAGAACCATGGAACCTGTAAATCCTCAAATAGGACCCACTGTAGAGGTAACCAATGTAGGAAACCAACTCCAAGTGTCATAACTAGAAATAGGCTCTAATCTAGTTACAGATATGGAGACTCCTCTAGTAGAATCAGAGTTCAACTTTATTGGAGGGGTGAACATGGAAGGAGGAGGTGAAGTTCACATTCTTGAATAAGAGGACATGCATATAAGAGATGAGGATGAGGTAAATTTTGGATTTCCCATTGTGGATCATATTGCACATGTTCATATGAAAAATATTCTCCCATCATTGTTGTTCATATTCACGTTATGGTCATTGAATACCTTGACACACTTCTCTTTGAATTTGATATATTGTTCTATAGCTATGATTATTTTAATGATGCACAAGAAATGAAGTTATTCTCTTCCGCTCTCAAGGACTCAACCTTGTGGTAGTTCATGGGATTGGGAGAGAATACATTACAAACATGGCATAAAATTCCTAGAAAGTTTCTTCAAAAATATCAATATTACTGTAAAGCTAGAGAGTTAAGGGAAGATATTTTCAAAAAGGTGAAAAAAGAGGATGAAATTCTAGAGGATTATCTAAAAGGATTCAGGTATAAGCTTCAAAGATCTAGAAAAAATAAGCTTGACTTAAAAACTATTAGAACCATATTTTTTCTTTTGGGGGGCGGGGGGGGGTTCTAATGAATGAATCAATCTTCTTAATCTGATGGGACATGGTATGTGTCTCAGCTAACCTTTGATAAAATTAGGGATCTTTGCAGAATGTAATCAAGGGGATGAATTCAATCTAGTAAGGGAACTGAAGACACCTTTTTGAAAGTTACCAAATCAACTATAGGTGGTGTTACTAGACTAGAGTTAGGGCATTTATTAGAGAATTTCCAAACTGATCTTCTTGGAACCTTGAGTATGTAGTTGGATACCTTACAACTTAAAAAGAAGCAAGAAGATGAAAAATTCCTTTCTCTATTTTTTTCCTAAATATAGAAAAAACATCCACTTAAAGAAATCCATTTGGATAATATTAATATTTGTGCCATTTGTATCGATAAACATTTAATAGAAGAGTAACCTTCTCTACTTGGGCTCAAGACAATGTTCCAAGAAAATGTTCAAGGAACTAAGCAACAATGTGCATTAGCATGAAAGAGGCTCACAACCAAGAAACTTAGGTATAACCTATGAATCTATGCAACAATTTCCTTCTTATTATCATCAATAGTATCCATCTCAATTTTCTAATTATAATATCTTGGCAAGCATGCCTAACACTACTAGTTACACACTATCCTTGGAAACAAGGATGGTGAGATCCTAATGCTTTCTTATTAGTACAGTGTACAACCCCAACAACCTTATCCTACACAACAACATTGTATTAACCAACCTAGGTCCATCTTAACTCTAGCTCTGTCAAGCACCGAGAGGGATCAAATCTCCCGAGGTGTAAACCTCTTAGAGATTTGATTCCTCTCAGAGCTTGATACATTCATACTAAAGATGGATCTATTAATAGTTAAAAGTTATAATTAATAATTTTTTTAATTTTTTTAATTTAATTTTTATTTTTATGTAATTTAGCTTACCCAAAATGTTTCGATTAATAAATTTAATTGATAATTTTTTTTATTTTTTTTTATTTTTACTTTTACTTTTACTTTTATTTTTATTTTTATGTAATTTAACCTAGTCAAAATGTTTTTATAACATAACATAACAAGACATTCCACCATCTCTTCCAAACTAGGCTAGAGAGTGCCTCTTCATGGAAAAATGTAATAAAATAAAATTAAAAAATAGATAATATACTTTGATTGAGAAATGAGAGACCATCTTTGGGCATATGGTATTGATGAGGGATGGTGTTAGCGCAAGATATTATAACAAAGGCTATTTACAAGTTAATAAAATCCATGGGAAAATGAGGCTGAATATCCATGATTAAATATCTTATTATATTGTAAATATTAAGTTTTTATGTGCTTATTAATGAAAGTTAAATATGGTTACAAAATTATTATTTTAATTCATATGGCCAAATGGATCTTAATTTATAGCTATTATTTATATCTTATATAATTTATTGTGATAGAGAGTTTAGATATATCTCCAAAGTAATTATAAAATATTTTGATCGTGAAATGAGAGATGGTTTTTGGGCATGTGGTATTGGTGAGCTATGGTATTGGCCCATGGTATTGTAACAAAGCCTATTTACAAGTTAATAATATCCAAGGTAAAGTGGGCATGAATATCCATGGTTATAAATATTATTATATTGTAAGTTTATTGTAAGTATTAATGTTTTATGTGCTTACTAATTAAATTTACTTATGATTAGATAATCATTATTTTAATTTATAAGGTAAATGGATCTTAACTTATAACTATTATTTATATGTTATATATTTTAGTGTGATATGTATATTATGGTTTTCTTAAATCTAAAAACTTATTCATAATTTTATGAATAAAAACAAAATTGCAACATAAAAAAATTGAATTTTATTATTTTAACTTTTCACTGATGCTGCAACATCTAGCACATTCTTAGGTTCTATATTAGTTTTAACATTTTTATCATTATTTAATTGAGCAATGTTTACAAATCTTTTACCTTTTATAAATTGAACATATTAATATAAATTAAATATATTGAGCTTAAATGTAAAAATGTTTACAAACTTTCTTACATTACACATATACATCTACCCTATACAATGAATGTATCCATGTTTTTAATTTGTCTTTAAGTTCTAAGCTACAAATGGATAAAATGTAGACATGGTTATCCTTTGGCACTAAAATTGCATGTTGTGGTTGTGGGAGCCTTGGGCTATCTACTTCAACATGAACTTTCCTGAGGGATCATTTAGATTATTCCTCTCATTGAGTTAGATGTCAACCATATTAGTAGTGGCCACCTCATTGATGGAATTTTTCTAACTATTCAATAGGAGGAGTCATTAGAGAATGCAATGAAATGTATCCATGTTTTTAACTTTTCTTAAAGTTACAAGTTGCAAATACATAAAATCTAGTATTATAGATTAAGCTAGGATGCCTTCTTATATTAAGCAACCAACATGGAGTCGTATTTGTCTCATTTTAGACAAGGTTTCAATCTGAATGAATATCAACTTGGAATTTTAGGCCTTTCCCACATCCTTGTGGGATCTAGTATTCTAAAGGATTGCAACAAAGGTTGACAAGTGGGTTATAAATCCTATATCATTGATCAATGAATTCCATATCTATTCTAAATTTGTCATTTCCATACATATTTATTACTTGTCCTCTTGGGATCCTTTAGTTATTCATTTTCATAAGACTGGGAAAATCCTTCAAGACTTTATTTAGGTTGTACTTCAAGGGAAGAAATAAATCCATTTTTTTTTTGGATCCTCTATTGTGAACCCAAGGGATGGGGAGGTGTGGGAAGGATTGTTTCCTTTTAGAAAGACTAGGCTTGTGTGAAAAGTGGATTATATGTGTAATGGAAGGTGGAAAAAGTTGGAAAGTGTTGTTATAAATTAAAATATTCCACATAGGCACCCATGTTGATGTCTCTTGTTGATAGGGAAAAGAGTCAACCTCTTAGGGTCTACTTTCACGTTCCCTCTATTTGTTTATAAAGGTGGTACTTGTGTTTTCACACACTCAAATATTCAAACTACCCAAATATTAAAGTGTAAACATTCAACACATGCACTTGTGAGTGGACCAGGTGTTTTCAAAATAAAAATAAAACAATGATAATATAAATAAATGTATTTTCAAGATTCATTCAACTACATTCATCCATTCACATATCATGAGGGACACTTTAGATTCAAAAACATATGTGATATGCTAAAACATAAAACAGAAATCTACTCTACCCATCAGCGGAAACCAAAATTGATCAATGAAAACAATAAGCATAAAAGGAGGAATATCAATCACACATAACACAATATTTTTCTCGGGAAAGAAACTGCTCAAAACCCTGACTATTTGTATTGCATTAATAAGAAGATATGAGAAGAAAATGCAATGCTTGTTCAACCCCAAACAATTCTTGCACAAGTACAATCTTTCTCTCTACTTCACAAACCAACTCAAGTCGACACTTAGCCAAATCTGTTGCTTGCCAATCCCCTACTTCATTACACAATTCTTGAGAGAATTAACCCAAATTTATTTAGGAAATTCTCCACCCATGACTGCGCAATCCATCCATAGGCCCTCAACTGATTGCATGCACCATCTGTACAACTTCGAAAAGTATACAATTGATAGTACATTGTCCCTGAACTCTAATATCAACTAGGTCTTCCTCTGAACTGACATGCATGAGTTATTTATGAGTGAATCTTCAATTAACTGGTGTGGTAGTGAGGATCCACTCATGCCCTTCCCCATTACTAGACCTCCTACTAGTTCCTCAAACAAACTTAACTAGTTTAACTGACGATAACTCAATTAGATTGAATTAATTAATTACAACTCAAAATAAATCAACCTAGGCCCCTAAAATTTAGGGATCACTCTACGTTACTCTAGATAAACTTCCAACTCGAATTTCCTAGGCCAACTAAGTCAAATTAACTTAGTTAAGTATTACAAGTTTCTATGAGAATATAATTTCGATTTAATTCAAGGAAAAATTAAATTAGGATTTCTTGTTGATCTTTTTAATAGTTCCTCTCAACAAGAAATGGATTATCTACTACCTCGATCCTGCCTCCGTGAAACTCGAGTTTGCATCTTGACAAAGCCTTTTTTAAAATATTTGCATCTGGCTCCACTGTGGGAATGCACTCCAACAACATAATTCTCCTCTTAAAACAATCTCGAAGATGATGATACTGGATATCAATATGATTGGATTGATCATGAAAAATTGAATTCTCAAAGAATTTGATACAACTCTGATTGTCACAATAAATCATAGTTGGATCCATCTGCTGACTAAATAAACCAACATGAATATTCATCATCTAGATAGCCTCACAAGATACTTGAATAGCAACCATGTACTCTTCTTATGTTGAACTAAGTGCAACTGATCTCTTTTTCCTGTTGTACCAAGAAAAAATGCTAACCCAATACTGAAGATCCCACCTGATGTGCTCTTCCTATTGGATGGAATACCTGCCCAATCTGCATCGGTGAAGCCTTGAAGCTTCACTCCCTCTATCTGTTTGTACCAAATACCATACTGAGTAGTGCCTCTGAGGTATCTCAACACATGTTTGGTTTCCTTCCAATACAACTTGGTCATCTTAACCATTGCTTGACTAAGCTGGTTAACTACATAACACATGTTCAGTCATGTGTTCACCAAATACATGAGTGAACCCACAAGTTGCTTGTAAATAGTAGCCTCCACTAATTCACCAGAAATAACATCCTCTTCCTCCAGTTATTAGCTAGAGGATGGGTTTACTGCTCTCCAGGTGGAATCTTTTGAGTATCTCGTTGGCATACTTTCCATAAGAGACAAAAATTTCCTCATCACCTTTCCATACCTCCATACGCAGAAAGTAATGCATGAGCCCCAAGTCCTTCATTTCGAACTCGCTTGCAAGATCCTCTTTGCAAGACTTGATCAACTTATCATCGCCGATTAGAATCAAATCATCGACATATAAAAACAAATAAACAATTTACCTTCAACCATAATATGGTAAAGGTTCGCATCTTCTCCACTTTTGGTGAAGCCCAACTTGGTGAAATAACTATCAATCTTAGTGTACCAAGAACGAGGTGCTTGTTTCAGTCCATATAATGCTCACTTGAGTCGGAACACATGCAGCTTTTTGTTTAAGGTCTCAAATCCTTCAGGATGCTCAATATACACCTCTTTCTCAATCATGTTGTTGAGGAATGTTGTCTTTACATCCATTTGATGTATCTTCCATCCCATCTGCGAAAAATGTTAGAATGGATTTGATTGATGAGTACCTTGTAACAGAAGAAAAAGTATCATCATAATCAATCCCCTCAACCTAAGAAAAACCTTTGGCCACAGACCTGGCCTTGTGTTTCTCCACACTACCATCTGCGACTTGCTTTACCTTATAAATCCATCTAGAACTCACCACTAACTTATCTGTCAGTCTTGGGACTACATCCCAAACACTATTCCTAAAAATGGAATCATACTCCTCAACCATGGCATCAACCCAAACTAGCTGTTGCACTGCTTCCTCAAAATAGGATGAGTCAATCTCTACACATCCACTCATCAGAGCCATGTAGCTAGTGTACCTCTCTGGTGACCTCCTCTGCCTCCGTTGTGATGTGGTTTCTCCCACATTCTCTCTAGCATCATGCAATAACTTGTCAACCTCTCTAGTGAGCTTTCTCCCATCTCTGGAAGACTCGGCAAGAGTGGGTGTCTCCACTTCCTTCTATTCTACATGTGGTTGCTCCACATCATCTTGAGGTTCCTCCTTAGGAGCTAAAATCTCCTCAACTACATGTAGCTGAAGCTCCCTCTCAAGGGAACGTCCCATGGCCTTCTCTTCATCAAATTTTACATCTCTATGAACCACTATCATCCTGTTGGTTGGCACGAACACCCAATAGTTGTGAGGTGTATTAGTGTACCCCACAAATATGCCCAACTCTGCTGTTGACTCAAGATTTTTCTGTGCACCTTTGTTTACATGGCAGTAGGTTGATAAACCAAAAATCCTGAAGTGTACCACATCTAGTTTCTGCCCTAAAAAATCCTCTTCTGGTGTACTCATCCCGAGAATTCGATGATGGATTTTGTTATGCAAATAAACAATTGTGTTGCGTGCTTCATCCCATAAGTGGATTATCAAGTGCTATAAACTCTCATCAAATTCCTTATGATGCACAAAAGTTTTTGAACTCATTCGACCCATACTCTCCACCGTTATCATGCTAGTATATTTCTCAACCAGTTTTTTAAATTCAAAAAACTTTGCAAAAGTATGATCTTTCTTCTGCATGAAGAAGAGCCAACACTTATGAGAAAAAGCATCAACAAATATAACATAATACATGTGCTTGGCCATGGATGTTGTTGAGAATAGTCCACACACATCTGAGTGAACTCGATCAAGGATCACCTGTGCTCAAATGTCTTTTTCATGAAAGAAAGCTTTAGGGTACTTTCATAATGTACACCCTTTGCATGTGTCTACCTGATCTAGTGTACCCTTGGGAAGACCAGTAGAAATTTTCTACATGATCTTCAAAGCACCATGGTGCAAGTGAACTAATCTCCTGTGCCACAACTCATTGATGTCTCAACTCTGCAACTTCCCTACTTTAGTGCTCAAGGCAACACAATCTTCTACCTCCAACTTGTAGAGGTTCTTCACTCAAACCCCTATCCTCTTCACCTATCCTATGGCTATGTGATGAAGGAACACCTTTCCCTTACTAAATATCACATCGAGCGTCTATCCTCCAACATGGCAACAAATACCAAGTTCTTCTTCAAACTAGGAACATACATAACATCTCTCAAAGTGAGGGGAGAATTCGACACCCTCTGAAAGGTAACTGTACCGATGCTAATAGCGTTATACCTCCTATCATCACCCATCTTGATATGCATCTGGAGATCCTTCTTCTCCAATTTATTGAAGACACCTTTGTTACCATTCATGTGGAAAGAAGCTCCATTGTCTAGGTACCACACACTACCCATCATCGTGAAACCATACAAGCGATGAGGGTAAAGTCCAGTTCCAATTGTGAAGCAAGAGCCTCACCTATCGCTCCTCCTAAGGGCTTCTTACTGGCCTTCTTGAGTGGACACTTTGTGGTAAAATGTCCCATCTCATGACAATGAAAGCATTTGACTTTCGACATGTCCTTCTTCTTGCTTCCTACCAAGAATCTAATTTGGAATGGGATGACTTCCACTTCCCTTTCTTTTCCTTACCAGTTAAGGCACAATTATCCTCATCATCACTCTTTGACTAGGACCCATCTCTAGTTTTCCACCGAATCTCTTCTGTACCAGGTCATACCACAACCGCTCCCATTCTGGTAGCTTCTCCCTCCCATTAACAGAGTCCTAGTAACTGTGCCAACTCTTGGGAAGTCTTGAAGTGCTAGGCTCACTAGATCGTCTTTGGTAATAGTAATCCTGACACTTCCAAGCTCATCCCAACATTGGGTGAACTTGGTCAAGTACTTCAGAATTGAGTCACCCTTCTCTATCTTGATCTTTTTGAGTTTGTCCTTCAGTGCCAACTTCCTATGGTCATGGATATTTTGAAATAGGTCTGCCAATTCCTTCAACATTGCAAATGGAGTTTCCTTACCATGGAGATTCAAGATAATGTAATCTCGAACTCCTTCTAGGATAATCCTTCTCACTTTTTCCGCACACTTTCTCCATTCAGTAAGAACTTTAGCATCAGATACTGGAGGCTTCAGAATATCATGATCTATGAATTCCTTGAGGCCATTATCTTCCAACACTTCCTCCATCATGTCCTTACAAGCTATGTAATTAGAGCTTCCCTCCAGGGCATAGTCAAGTCTCAAACTGTAGAATGACATATTGTTGGCTCTGAAGTATGAACTTGCAAATTTGATTTCACCTATTCAATAAAATCGAATTATCCTCTTCTATGTTGTCTTCTACTCTGATATCATGTATATTTTCACTGTAGATTCAACATCCTTTGTGATATGCTAAAGCATAAGACAATAATCTACTCTACTCATCAACAAAAACCAAAATTAATCAATGAAAACAATAAGTAGAAATGGAAGAATATCAATCGGACATAACACAATATTTTTCTGGGGAAAGAAATTTCTCAAAACCTCAATTGTCTATATTGCATTAACCAAAATATCTAAGAAGAAAATACAATGCTTGTTCAACCCCGAACAATTTCTGAACAAGTATAGTCTATCTCTATACTTCACAAACCATCTCAAGCCAACACATAGCCAAATATGATGCCTGCCAAGCCCCTACTTCCTTACGTAATTCCCAAGAGAATTATCCCATAATTAATTGGGAAATTCTCCACCCATGACTTCACAATCCATCCATAGGCCCTCAATTGATTGCATGCATCATCTATACAACTCGGAAAATTATACAACTAATAGTACATTGTCCCTGAACTCTAATATCAACTTGGTATTGCTCTAAACTAGCATGCATGAGTTATTTATGAGTGAATCTTTAGTTAACTGGTGTGGTAGTGAGGATGCACTTGTGCCAGTCCCCACTACTAGACCTCCTACTAGTTCCTCCAAAAATTAGAACTAGTTTAAATGACTATAACTCAGTTAGACTGAGTTAATTAATTACAACTCAAAAGAACTCAACCTGGGCCCCTAAAATTTATGGATCACTCTACATGACTCTAGATAGACTTCCAACTCAATTTTCCTAAGCCAACTAAGTCAAATTAACTTAGTTAACTATTACAAGTTGCTATGAGAATATAATTTCAATTTAATTCCTAATTTAATTTAAGGACAAATTAAATTAGGATTTCTTGTTGCTAATTTTAACAGACGCATTTGAAGCAAATTCAATAGAGAAAACAAAAATATATGGTCCAAGTATTTAGAGAGTTATAAAATGTTTTAAAACATTTAAATTCATAAGAGCATAGGAAAACATTCATGAGATTCCTACTATTTATTTAAAAGTCTCAGAACCATAAATGAGATGCTCTCAAAAAAATAACTCTTTATCATATTCAAAAGGTAATTTTATATATACCAAGTTTTGAATAAATTTGAGAGCTTAAATCACCTCAAAAACCACTATTCTTAAATGCAAATGTAAAGGCATTCATCCCTAAGGGATTGGGATTGGGATCCAGTGGACCAATTAATGTAAGGGTACCTAGAAGAGAAAAGGAAATTCTAGTCACTGATCATCTTTAGAAAAATAGAAGACAATTCATAAAGTTGGATGAACAAATAGTAGGAAGAAAGTGGGGAATTGCTTCAAGATTAAATAAACAACACTCACAAATTTTCAGAAGGACAATGAATTGAATTAATTGATGCTCTTTGTACCTATTGTAGAAGCATGAATATATGTGGTTTTTATAATCTCATTAATCTAACCGCTTATGTGGCTATTTAGGGTTAATGATTTCATTTAGCGGCCTTTTAAGCCACTCTTCAATGTAATCCTTCATCAATGGGACCACTATATGTTGTTTAACTCAATGTAAAGATTTCTTCCTCCAAGTTTTGTGAATCTGAACGTAGTTACTCAATCATATCCAATTGGTCCTCATTTCCATTAACAAGTGTGACCAACCATTTCTTGATATGAGCTTCTAGAAAGTCCACTAAGTTATCAAAGTCAACACCCAATAACACTTTAATAATATCCAAAGCGTATTTCAATACATTTTTATGGATCAACATTTAATCCCTAACCATTCATGGGCCCTATAAGTATTCATCAACTTTAATTGCTTTGAGGAAGGCATTAATCCTACAATCATCAATACTTGAGCACTCTGTGATAGCGTACTACAACATTTTTATTCTTGCATATTAGCCTGCCTTACTTTGTTTAATTCATTTTCATCCAAGAAGGCATTGCTGGGTTTCTTGTATATCACTAAAAGTATTAATTTTATTGAAGAAGGTATATAAATCATTATCAACAACTTGTTGATCATGTTCAAGGTCTTTCTTTAGATATTTAGTGAATGAATGAATTCTTTGAGATGGGTTTCTCAAATGTAGAGAAACCTCCCATGCCTCTTCAATAATTTCAAGTCAGTTATTAATGTTCATTGTGACATAGTATCTAATTGTAGTTAATAATTATGTTGTTTTTCTCACTTTATGGGGTGTTCCTATTATACCTACTACTACAAGTTCAAGTGCTTATATATCTAAAGGCTTCATGAAGAGGTGAGTGGGACTAAGAGCTTCTTCAAGTTCATTTATTTTTCTTTTCAACCTCAAATTTTATACCTCTTGCTCAATGATAGAGTGAGCAATGACATCCCCTATAGTTTTATGCAATTTCAAATGTCCCATAGGTCCAAATCCTTAAATGTCCACCTTATACTTTCATTGATTAATAATATTATTATTCGGAATCTGTATCTTCTCAAATTGTAGCTTCTCGATGATCCTATCATAGTAGGTATTCTAAATTGTAAAATATTGGTCTTCAAAGGTGATCATCTCTTCAATATCCAATTCTTCAACTAGTTTTTGGGTCTTAGCCATGCATGATACCATCCATTCTAGAGAAGTGAAACTGTCCACTTCCATATTTTTGGGTTCTTCTTCGTGTTGGGACCCCTCTTGCTCGAAATTTTACTTTTTGATGAAGTAACAATGTGGGACCTTTCTAGGGTAACTTGAGGGCATGGTTCTTCTTTGTCTCCTCCACTAGAATGCAATCATTACTCTCTCCTCGAATTGCCAAGCCTAGGAAGTTGAATTTCGTTGAGTATAAGTATGATTCTTTCCTCTCTCCCTAGTTCTACCTTTACTATTGCTTCTTATTTATATAACTCTATCATCAATAGGTGCATACATCTCCTTTTTCTTGGATGGGCTGATGCAACTTTATCTACTTTCTTTAGCAATTTTTCTAAACAAATTTCCATATCTAACCATTGCTAGATGTAACACGAATCAAAGCAAAAAAGAACTTAACTCATTTGGCCATCCACAATATTAGGCATAAATTCTACAATATTGTATCATGTGACATCAAAACTCAACCCTATTTAGAGAAAAGGTCTCCAAAGTGGATGAATGTCATTTTTTTCATTTACCAAACCTTTTAAGCTTGTCCCACCAGGTATAGAAATTGTAGATCAATGATTACTTATTCTTCCAATGTTTACTTGTTAATAAAAAACTAGTGTTTTGGTCCTTATCTTGAAAATAACCTTTGGGTTTACATATTTATTATTATTCCTCAACCTTTTGTAAGGATTGTTTTTCTTTGTAAATATTTGTCATCAAGACCTACCTCCTAATAGTAACGTGGATCTCTTTAAAATCTTCTTCACACTTACTTCCCTCATTGATTAGGTCCAAAGCTTATTACTTAACCCATATTTTGATATATGAGTAATTAGTGTTTGACATTATGCTCCACAATATTATATGACTTTGATCCCTTGAGGAACTAGGTTAGGCTTTCTCGTACAAATTCTTAAATCTCTCATGCAAACCATGCTGATTTATAGCAATAAGAAAATATTGTTTTTTCTATCATATCAAACTCAATAACCATGATTAAAGATGGAATGGGCGGTTATCATAAAATAGAGAATAATTCTATGTACAAGAATAAGATTCTTAAATTAAGAACCATTTATATTTTTTCAATGAAATTATGTACTTTTGTTTGTTTATATGTTCTTACCATTATTTTTATTGAGTTCAATAATATCCCAAGTGCTCGATGTAGTAGTTAGGAGTTAGGTTTTGCACTCTTCCCACCTAGGTTTTTGTCTGTTGTGATGAGGCTAGAAGGGTAGGCGTCCCCCAAGTGTGGGACCCTTACAAAGGCGTATCCACATGTTTTGGCCTTTACTAATTCATAAGTTCATTGCTAAGGTTCACTTGCAAGCTATTGGTTCTAGTACAAGTTTATTACATCAACCACTCTAATAAACCCTTTTATAGTTAAAAAAATAAAAATAAAAATAAAAAAAATAAAAAAAATAAAAATAAAAAAATAAAAAAATAAAAAAATCTCAATCCAAGATTATTCCTTGACCACCTATTTTAAGGGTCTCTCAGGAAAATTCCACATATCTTAAACAAATTCCAACTATATTATTCTTTGATCTAGATCCAAATTAATGTCTTCTACCAAGATTCTATTTTCTAAAGGCATTTGATTTGATGAGGTCATAGGATGCCCAGTATACTCTATTTTCTATGGAATTATTTAGGACATAGATGGTCAACACATGAAACATTAGCCCAATTCTAATGACCAAAATATAAGGGTTTTCTACATGCATATTGATCAAAGAAATAATATATAGGTCCCATATAAAGGCCAAGCTCCTAGAGAAATTTTTAGGATTTACATTCAACATTAAACTAAATTTTCAATAAAATAGTTTTTAACTTCTATCTGAGTTCCCCACAATAAGACTAGGGATGACTTTACCATTTGAATTAATTTCCTAAGACCAATTTACTTATAGTTACCCCATATACCTATGTTTTCATACTTACTAAGATTGGGTTTATTGTTCATACCATGTAAGTTATCTAGGTTTACACGGGTGCATATCACCTTGTTCTTGGTGAATTCTTCTCTTTGGACTTATTTTCTTGACTTTCTACATTTATAATGATAATGTATTGTGAAAGCTCAAATGCTCGTGTCCCCTATTCTAGTTGTATACTTTGATATTTCCATGTTTTCCTCTAAATATGGGATTGACCCTTCCTAAACAAGGCTCTTGAATAAAAGATTAAATATTATCCATATCATGATGACAAGGAGCCCCTAGATTAATATATTACCCCTTTTGAGAGTATGCTCTTTCAAACAAAAACTCTTCCAAGAGAATTATTTCTTCATCCCACTTTCTAGGTTAGTGAAAGATGAAGGCTATTATATGATTTCTTTTAGAGAAGTTTATTTTAAACTAATGTTTCTAAGGTATTCATTTTATTCTTGTTTTGAAGTTTTTTTTTCCATTCTTATTTTGAGGGGCTCATTCAACTTCCTTCTATTCTATGTCTTTAGCAGAGTGATCATAAGTATGGAGTTTATCAACTTAAATTATATGTGTTGATAATATATTTTATAATTGCATTGAAGTTTTATAAGTTTAACTAAATCTTTCTCCAAATCCACTTTTATGTAAATATGTGTGGACACATAAAAATTGATCTTACCTTTACTTGATTTAATAATTGTCTTAATGGGTTCCATTTTATTCTTAAGGTATAGATGTCCCACAATTTGAGAGGGAGGAACGATATCCTAACCCATGTAAGAAAAGCAAAGGGAATATCCTCTTGTGGATCAAAATATAATGTCCAATGTTCAAATACATACCACATCATCCCAATAACTAGGGCCATTTAACAATATGAAATCCTTGTTGTTGGTCAATTCTTCTTCTTGGACTTCTTTTCTTGACTTTCTACATTTATAATGATAATGTATTTTGAAAGCTCAAATGCCCTTGTCCCTTATTCTAGTTGTATACTTTGAGATTTCCATGTTTTCCTCTAAAGATGGGATTGATTGTTCCTAAACAAGCCTCTTGAAGAAAATATTAAATATTATCCATATCATGATGATAGGGAGCCCTTATATTAATATATTACCCCTTTTGAGAGTATGCACTTTCCAACAAAAACTCTTCCAAGGGCATTATTTCTTCATCCCACTTTCTATGTTAGTGAAAGATGAATGATTATTCAACTTCCTTCTATTCTATGTCTTTAGCAAAGTAATCATAAGTATGGAGTTTATCAAATTAAATTATATGTGTTTATAATATATTTTATAAACATATTTTATAGTTGCATTGAATTTTTATAAGTTTAACTAAATCTTTCTCCGAATCCACTTTTATGTAAATATGCGTCGACACTTAAAATTGATCTTTCCTTTACTTGATTTAATAATTGTCTTAATGGGTTCCATTTTAATCTTAAGGTATAGATGTCCCACAAATTGAGAGGGAGGAACGATATCCTAACACGTGTAAGAAAAAAAAAGGAATATCCTCTTGTGGGTTAGAATATGATGTCCAATGTTCAAATACATACCACATCATCCCAAGAACTAGGGTCATTTATGAATATGAAATCCTTGTTCTTATTCAATTCTTCTTCTTGGACTTCTTTTCTTGACTTTCTACATTTATAATGATAATGTATTGTGAAAACTCAAATGCCCATGTCCCTTATTCTAGTTGTATACTTTGAGATTTCCATGTTTTCCTCTAAAGATGGGATTGATCGTTGCTAAACAAGCCTCTCAAAGAAAAGATTAAATATTATCCATATCATGACAACCAGGAGCCCTTATATTAATATATTACCCCTTTTGAGAGTATGCACTTTCCAACAAAAGCTCTTCCAAGGGCAGTATTTCTTCATCCCACTTTCTATGTTAGTGAAAGATGAAGGCTATTATATGATTCCTTTTAGGGAATTTTATTTTAAACTAATATTTCTAAGGTATTGAATTTACTCTTGTTTGAATTTTATTATTATTATTATTTTATTATTATTATTATTTATTTATTTTTATTTTTATTTTTTTATTTTTTTATTTTTCGCTTCTATTTTGAGGGGCTTATTCAACTTCCTTCTATTCTATGTCTTTTGCAGAGTGATCATAGGTATGGAGTTTATCAACTTAAATTATATGTGTTTATAATATATTTTATAATTTCATTGAAGTTTTATAAGTTTAACTAAATCTTTCTGCAAATCCACTTTTATGTAAATATGAGTGGACACATAAAAATTGATCTTACCTTTACTTGATTTAATAATTGTCTTAATGGGTTCCATTTTACTCTTAAGGCATAGATGTCACAAAAAATGATAGGGAGGAACCATATCCTAACCCATGTAAGAAAAAAAGGGAATGTCCACAATATTATATGAATTTGATCCCTTTATGGAATGGGTTATGATTTCTTGAACAAATTCTCAAATCTCTCATGCAAACCATGCTGATTTATATCAATAAGAAAATCTTGTTTTTTTTTATCATTTAAAACTCAATAACCATGATTAAAGATGGAATGTGCAGTTATCATAAAATAGAGAATAATTCTATGTTCTTGAATAAGATTCTTAAATGAAGAACCTATTTATCTCTTTTCAATGAAATTATGTGCTTTTGTATGTTTATATGTTCTGACCCTTATTAAGATTGAGTTCAATAATAGCCCAAGTGCTCGATGTAGTAGTTGGGAATTAGGTTTTGCACTCTTCCCACCTAGGTTTTTGTTTGTTATGATGAGGCTAGACGAGCAGGCATCCCCCAAGTGTGGGACCCTTACGAATGTGTATCCACATGTTTTGGCCTTTACTAAGTCATAAGTTCATTACTAATTTTCACTTGCAAGCTATTCATTCTAGTACAAGTTTATATCATCAACCACTCTAATAATTACCATTATAAACCCTTTTATAGTTAAAAGAAAATCCCAATCCAAGTTAAGTCCTTCACCACCTATTTTAAGGGTCTCTTAGGAAAATTCTACATATCTTAAGCAAATTTCAACTCTCTTATTCTTTGATCTAGATCCAAATTAATGTTTTCTCCCAAGATTCTATTTTCTAAAGGCATTTTATTTGATGAGGTCATGGGATGCCCAATATACTTTATTTTCCATGGAATTATTTAGGACATGGATGGTCAACACATGAAACATTAGCCCAATTCTAATGACCAAAATATAAGGGTTTTCTACATGCATATTGATCAAAGAAATAATTTATAGGTCACATATAAAGGCCAAGCTCCTAGAGAAACCTTTAGGATTTACATTTAACATGAAACTATTTTTTCAATAAAATAGTATTTAACTTCTATCTCAATTCCCCACAATAAGACTAGGCATGACTTTTCCATTCGAATTAATTCCTTAAGACCAATTTACTTATAGCTACCCCCTATACCAATGTTTTCATACTTACTAAGATTGGGTTTATTGTTCATACCATGTAAGTTATCTAGGTTTACACGGGTGCATATCACCTTGTTCTTGGCCAATTCTTCTTCTTGGACTTCTTTTCTTGACTTTTTACATTTATAATGATAATGTATTGTGAAAGCTCAAATGCCCTTGTCCCTTATTCTAGTTGTATACTTTGATATTTCCATGTTTTCCTCTAAATATGGGATTGACCCTTCCTAAACAAGCCTATTGAAGAAAGGTTAAATATTATCCATAGCAAACGAGAGGGAGCCCTTAGATTAATATATTACCCCTTTTGAGAGTATGCTATTTCAAACAAAAACTCTTCCAAGGGCATTATTTCTTCATCTCACTTTCTATGTTAGTGAAAGATG
This sequence comes from Pinus taeda, assembly GCA_000404065.3. NCBI lineage: Eukaryota > Viridiplantae > Streptophyta > Pinopsida > Pinales > Pinaceae > Pinus > Pinus taeda. Next base: position 150,909 of record APFE030860825.1, read on the forward strand.
AAGGCTATTATATGATTCCTTTTAGAGAAGTTTATTTTAAACTATTATTTCTAAGATATTGAGTTTATTCTTGTTTTGAAGTTTTGTTTCCCTTCTTATTTTGAGGGGCTTATTCAACTTCCTTCTATTCTATGTCTTTAGCAAAGTGATTATAAGTATGGAGTTTATCAACTTAAATTATATGTGTTTATAATATATTTTATAATTGAATTAAAGTTTTATAAGTTTAACTAAATCTTTCTCCAAATCCACTTTTATGTAAATATGAGCGGAAACATAAAAATTGATCTTACCTTTACTTGATTTAATAATTGTCTTAATGGGTTCCATTTTAGTCTTAAGGTATAGATGTCCCACAAATTGAGAGGGAGGAACGATATCTTAACCCATGTAAGAAAAACAAAGAGAATATTCTCTTGTGGGTCAAAATATAATGTCCAATATTCAAATACATACCACATCATCCCAAGAACTAGGGCCATTTATGAATATGAAATCCTTGTACTCTTTTAGATCACAATGGAAGGTGAAATGCCCTATTTGATTATAAAGGAAAAAATTTAGATCCCTTTTAACACATGGAAACCATTGCTTCTACAAGTGGCCCTCTCATTGCTTGAGGGTTGATGACCATGATCTTGTCAATTTGTTGATCAAAATTTCTCTTTGAAATCCAAGGTTTTGATTTAAGGGTATTTGGAGTGGACATTTAAGTTCAAAACTTATCCAGCATCACCAAAACTCTCTCCTTGGGGCCAAAGTTATATTTCTTAGCTTTTTCAATAGTTGTGGCAACAAACTTGCTAAAGAATGTAGGGTTCTCTTCATATGAGAAAATAGTAATAAAGATAGAAGACAAGGAGGGGGAGATGCCTCCCTTCCTATGGAAATGCATGGGGAAGAATACAAAAAGCAGAAACTCTAAATCCAAAGGAAATTGAGTGCACTAGAACACTCACTTATTCAAATTAGGAACCTGTTGTCACCTTCTGAAAAGAGAGTTCCAATTGTACAAAGAGGGAAAAAAGAATAGAGATGTTTGGAGCTAGCCTCCAAGCCATATGTTATCCATGATAACCCCTAGAAATAAGTTCTAGTTTCAATAATCAATTGCATCCATCTGCTACTTTTCTGAAACAGGTTGTTGTGCTTTGCAAATTGGAGAGTAAAGGAGCAAGAGCAGGTCTAGTTTAAATTGTTTTGGAGAAATTTCCATATTCTCTTAAAACTATTTCTTTCACAAATCCCACTTTTTCCTTTGTTTTTTAAACTCTAGCCACAATGACCCATTTTTAACTCTAGCCGAAATCCCTTTGTATATCCAACTCTAGCTGTGTTTCCCATTCCCCTTTGAAATGTTTTAAAAGATTTAGAAATCATGTTGCAACCCTTTTTTAATCGTTGATTCCCACAAACCATAATTGCTATTGGCCCCTTCTCTTTTTGTGATACATATCTACTTGTATTCCTTTCTAACTTTTGCGATTGCGATATCACATATCGCAAAGTTCCCTGCTGATCGCCATATCCAAGTCTTGTCACCACTCCTTCTCACTGATTGCAATAAAGTGTTTTTCCCCGATTGCGACAATTCCATCCCCCACCAATTGCGATATCGCAATTGGGGATCACACAAGTCAAAGTCCCTCTTTCGCCAAAGCCCCTTTTCCCTTTCCAATGGTGATATGCAAGTCCTGGTTCCAGATGCGATATTTTATGTATCATGCTTTATTGAAGTTTCGCGTCCAGACAATCGAGAAGCACTATGAAATTTGGTAAGAAGGCCCTCTCTTGTATTGCGATTGTGATACCAACAAGCTCGAATCAACGACCTAGATTGAATTGGCCCAGATCAATGACCCAGATCAATGAACATTAAAATGTCTATTTCGCTTCCACTCATTGGGATGATGAGGGTATTTTTTAGTGTATGATCATCAAACATAATACAAATTAAATGAAGACATGGAAGCTCGGGAGGACTTGATGATCCAACATGGTGCTCCATGTAGAGGGAAGACAAGGTACCACCTAGGTGTCCTAGGCTTCTCTACTGTGGCATTAAACTGATAGTTGACTGCTCCTAGTTTTGAAGAACGAACGATCTGAGCAATAAAGGCAGAAGTGACGAGAATCGGCTGAATGACAGAGGTGACCAGACCATGGGAAAGAAACAACCTGAGCAAAGGAAATCTCAAGGGATGGGAATGGAGAGATTTTGTTGCCATTTCCATCTAATTGTTGACCTGTTTTGTAATCATGTAATGTGTCGACCATTTAATGAAGCAATTAATCTTTTGTAGTGCTTTTTGGGCCATAGAGCCATCCTAGGTCGCGACAGCTAGTTGATCTTACAACTGAGGCTCGACTGAAGATATTTTGTTGTAATTACTGTTCAATTCTCCCCTCTCCAGATAAATAGTGGGAAGCAACACTTCATAGTGGTTCAGAATCCTAAAGAAATAACTACATGTTATTTTCAAGGTTGTATGACTTTATGATATGAATCTTCCAGAATGTGAAGGAAATGGTGGTGATTCCTCCTTTGAGTACTATAGTATGTTATCCCTCTGTTAAGTTCCATTATGTTCATGTTTCCTCTCTAAATTCATGTAATCATAGCTGCTATAAATGTTTCATATGTTCTTACAGATTCATTCGTATTGACTTTTTAATGCATGTGACCGTATGTATCTTTGATATTATATCTTTAAAATTGCACTCCATGAATCATCACACCCATCCTCTTTCACCCATTATGTCTCCTTTAACTCAGATAAGTGTAGAATTTGGAGGCTTCAAGCTCTATGCGACAAGTGTAGAATTCCTGATGCTTCAATTTCTATGTGGTGAGTTACTCTATCTCCTTATCCTCTCTCATTTCTCTGCCAAACCTTATTAAATTGTAGGTCCTTGAACTACTTGGCCTACACTAATTTATACATATATTTATGTGAGTTGTATATGTGAAGAAGTACCAAAAATACATGGCTTATGCATTTAGATGAATGAACCAACCCATGTTGTTTACTAAATATTTTGAATATGTGTGTGTGTGTGTGTTTGTGTGTGTGTGATATCTCAAATTTATCGAGAATCATATGAGACACACAAAATCTAGATGTTTCAGGCACTAGTATTGTAAGAAATCTGAGTCTGCCTCTGGAAGCGACAACATCTTCTGGCGTTGTTGTTGGGGAACGTATTGAAGTATTTTCCCCTTCCGATACGACAAGTTAATCACTCTTTGTGTAGGTGAGAAAATACGTTCTAATTGCATCCTCATCACCTTGACGACTCCACAAATCCCATTATCATTTATCATCTTGGCCTTTAGAAAGCCTCATACTCGCTCAGATACCTCTTCGCAGAAAACCCCATTTGTATCTGACCCAGACAAATTAATTTTTAGGAGAGTCTAGAAGGAGAAACCTCCTACTACCTATGCTATTGTCTCATCATTCTTTGAAGCCTCCTCATCCATCCCCCAACCCACTATCATTCACAGCTCATAATTTACTCCTAAGATCCTTACATACCATGTTCTCAGCCTAGCCACTCCAACCACTGAGGTTTTGGCCCAAGTTCCTTCAGAAAATCTCAAGCCCCCTCTATTAATTCAGATGGTTGTTCTAGGTTTTTTACTGAATAAATAAGTCCCTCTTAATTTACCTCAACCCTTAAGTGTTATGCCTCAGGACTACCTAAAGATTTTTCCTAGGTTCAATGGGCAGGATGGAAACACTACACAGAGACATTGAAACCTTTTTTCTTTTGTTGAGAATTTAAATGTAGAACAATTGGATGTGGTCCTGAGACTCTTTGTACAATCCCTTGATGGAGAAGCCAAAAAATGGTTTAAAGCCCTACCTAATGCCTCCATCACTACCTAGGAGGAACTCGAAATCTCTTTTGCACAAAAGTGGGGTGAAAAGAGAAATCATGAGTATGTCCTCACAAAGTTCAATGCTATAAGGAAGAAGCCAGAAGAGGATATTTTAGAATACATAAAAAGGTTCAATAAGCAGTATAATAACCTGCCTGGTGTGATAAAGCCCCCTCAAGCTGTTGCTCGCATATTTTTTGTGGGAGCCTTTGAATTCGACTTTGGTTTTACTCTAAGAGAAAGGAAGTCTCACACTTTGGATCAACTCCAAGTTGATTCTCTTGAGGTAGAAGCAAATTTCACCTCGACAGGGAAGTCAAGAGGTGAGGATGAACCTAATGAGAAGAAAAGGGTGAAAGAAGAGACATCTTCCTTTGGTTAAGCTAAATAATCGCCATATCTAAAGTGGGAAGAAATAGATAAACTCATCAAGAGTTTATCACATAAGGTGGTGAAAATTGAGCTGGAGAACAAGAGTCTCCCAAAATCGAATGCTCAAGGCAAAAACCGAGGTTATAACCCATAGTATAGAAGGCCACCATTGCAGATACTTCCAAGGGAAAGAAAGGACCAACTTGATCAGATCCCTCACCATCTATATTTAGAAGATGATCCCAATGAACAATCATCAGATCCACATGAGATGTAGGGAAACTTGTATTCCTCATTCTCTGAAGAAGAACATGAAAATATGGCTCACCAGGAGACAAGTCATGATAGAGAAGCAACAATAAATGAGGAGGAAATAGGTGATTATTGTAAATAGTTTATGGATTTCATGCAAGCACAACTACCCTGAAGGTATGATCTAAGATCTTCCAGAAAGAGGTCGACAAAACTGGAACAACAAGACGGGACTGCTCCCCAAGATATTCCCCCAGTGCTAGATAAAGGGAAAGGTAAGCTGAATCCTGACGCATCCAAGGCAAAAGTCTCCTCAAATAAGGAATGAAATAGCTTTGATGCACACACAAAAGAGAAGGCACCTGTTCTGATAAATACTACCAGTGATAAGGAAAGAGAAGCAGAGCTAGGGGGTGTAGTAAAAGGCCAAACTACATTCAATATCCAGAAGTAACTCGAAAAGGTAAATATCCTTGTTCCTCTAATTGAACTTCCAAAGTAACCCACTTATAAAGCCCAAGTCTCTCAGTTCATTCTTCCATCCACCTCAGTACCGACCCATGATTGTTTAAACCTTCAAGAAGAAAGACCAATGGTTGTTTTTTAGCCTCATGTTGAAGAATTTAATCCTTCCACGACACCCTTCTATGTGACCCTAATAATTCATGACCTTTTATTGCATAACTACATGTTGGACTTCGGAGTCTCACATAACCTCATGCTGTTAGCCATGATAGAACAACTTGGCTTGCAAATCACCAGGCCCTACAAGGACCTATACTCCTTTGACTCTAAGAGGGTCAAATGCTTGGGAATGATAAAGGATTTGGTGGTAAACCTGGCTCATATCCCTATTAAAAGAGTAGTGATGAACATAGTAGTGACAAATATTCCCCCTCGATTCAGTATGCTCGTATCTAGGTCTTGGGGTTCCAAGGTGGGGGGCTCTATAAAATTAGATCTAACTTATGCCACTATTCCCACTTTTGGAGGCAAATAAAGGAGGTTGTATAGAGAGTCCATATTTGTAAAAAATGTGACCCCAGCTCAAGGTTCTAAAAATTCTACAGAGTATATAAAAGAAAGCGACCGTTCCTACCTGTTCCTAGAAGAAGATGAGACCATCTTAGAAGAAACAGAAGTACATCTAACGATTCCATTAGATGACCAACACACATATAAAAATAAGTATGGAAATTATATTTTGAGGGAGCGAATTCTAAAGTGGGAAATGGAGCAGGAGTATTGTTGGTAAGTCTTGAGGGAAGCTTGATACCCCTCTCATTCAAGTTGGAGTTTGAGGCAACCAACAATGTGGCTAAGTATGAAGCATTTCTCCTTGGGATACAAACAACAAGGAATATGAATATTAAATGCTTAATTGTGCATGGAGACTCCAAGATGATTTTAAAGTAGATTCGAAATTAGTGCCAGACTAAACACCCCAGATTGAGGACTTACCAGAATGAAGTGTGGGATTTGATTGATAAATTCTTCCTGGCCTTTAATATCCAATTTCTGCTCAAAGAAGGAAATAGAATGGTTAATTTCCTTGTTGCAGTAGCAAGCAATTTCAAACCCCCTCAAAGTCGCTTCTCAAGTATGAGGTGGAGGTCATATACAAACCCCTGATAATGTCAAGCACTGGCAGGTATTTGAGGACAATGAGGAGATCAAACAATTTATAGAAGTCATTGAGGAGCTCACTAACTCAACCATTGATCAAGGAGTAGAAAAAGAGGCAGATCAAGAACCCACTTCATGGTAAGACACAGTGGTTGGACATAAAATTCTAAAACTGAAAGGGAACACCACTACTCGTGGGCTAGTCCTACTAGAAATATTATTTAACAAGGATGATGTAGCCTCCAAACCAATGGCTCCGGAGATGGACAAACAAGTAGAATAATGCAATATCAGCTCAGAGGATGAACCCCAGATGGTCAGAATATCAAAAGGAATTCCCTCGCAATATAAACAAAGGTCTTTAAATCTCTTCAAAATCTATAAGGATGTTTTCGTTTGGTCTTATGAGGACTTAAAAGCATATGATACTAACATCATACATCATAAGATTCCTTTAAAGAGTGGAATAAAACCATGCAAGGAGAAACTCAGGCAGATTAATCCACTCTTACTCCCCTCCATTGAAAAATAAGTGAGGAAACTTCTACAAGATAAAATCATAGTGCCTTTAAGGTACTCGGAGTGGGTGGCCAACTTGGTCCCAGTTTGAAAAAGGAATGGAGAAATAAGGTAGTTTGAAAAAAGAATGGAGAAATAAGGCTATGTGTAGATTTTCATAATCTTAATAGGGCATCATTGAAAGACAACTACCCACTACTTAAGATGGATTACATATCGCAAAAGGTGGTTGGGTCAGTCAGAATGTCCATGATGGATGGGTTCTCTTGTTACAATCAAGTGCCAGTCCACCTTGATGATCAGAATAATACTACTTTCATTTCCCCTTGGGGAACTTTCATGTATGCTCACATGCCTTTTAGTCTTATTAATGCAGGGGCCATGTTTCAAAGAGCTATGTATATAGATTTTGTAGGGGAGAAAGACAAGTTTGTAGTGGTATATCTGGATGATATCATAATCTTCTCTAATAATGATGAAGAGAACATCCTCCATTTGAAACGCACCTTTGAGAAATGCAGGAGGTGTGGACTATCTTTGAATCCCAAGAAATCTCATTTTTCCATGAGTGAGGGGAAGCTACTAGGATAGTAGTAGTGCAAGAAGGAGTGAAAAATGATCCTAAGTGAGTCGAAGCTATCAGTCGCATTCCTCTACCTCGATATAAGAAAGAGGTCCAAGCCTTTTTGGGGAGAATCAATTTCTTGAGGAGGTTCATACCCAACTATGCAGAAATAGTGAAGGGTATTACATATATTATAAAAAAGGAAAATGAGGTCAAGTGGAGCCCTACCGCCCGAGATTATTTTACTAGAATTAAAGAAGATTTGGCCGAAGCACCAGTACTAGTCAGCCATGACTACTCAATGCCTTTCTATAACTTTCTTTTTGCTTCCCCGCATACTATTGCTGCAGTTTTGCTACAGAAGAATAAAGATGGCTATGAACAACCCATTGCCTACTTCATCTAAGTCTCGAGGGATGTTGAGTTGAAATATAACATCTTGGAGAAACAAGCCTATGCACTAGTGAAGGATTTGAAGGCATTTTGAGTGTATGTGCTACATTTAGAAATCATATCATCTATCCCAACGATAGTGGTCAAGGAAATCCTTGTGCAAGGAGATATTGAAGGAAAAAGGGGTAGGTGGATAGCAAAGATACATGAGTATGAGTTAGACATAAAGCCTACTAAGCTCACAAAAGGCCAAGGGTTTGCCAAGATTTTATCAGAATCTAATTGCCAAGCTTTGGGGATAAACCCGATAATAGAGGAAGGTAGAACATAAGTTCAGCATAACGTGATTAAAACATCAGAGTAAAAGATCTATGTTGTATATGACGGATCACCCTGGTATAATAATTTCATCCATGATATCTTATTCCCGAGGTGCCCAACAGGGTTGATAAATCTAAGTACAAAACCTTGAGACTGCAAACTCAAAAGTATATCACATCCAATGGTCAACTCTACTGGAACGACCCAGTGGGAGTTTTGCTATTATGTTTGGTAGAATGTGAAACTCATAAAGTGATTGAGGAATTTCATGGAGGAGTTTGTGGAGGTCATTATAGCTGGAAGACCACAGCACACAAAATCCTCAAGGTAGGATTCTACTAGCCTACACTATTTGGAAATTTTTATTCCCAAGTCAATTCATGTCAAAAGTACCAAGTCTTTGCTTAGAGACAAAAATTTTCTCCTCTTCCCCTGATTCCAATGCATGTGGAAGAACCCTTGAGATAGTGGGGACTAGATTTCTTAGCTGAGATAAACCCACCTTCCAGTGGGCAACATAAGTGGATACTAATAGCCATGGATTATTTCACCAAGTGGGTAGAGACCATCCCAACCAGAAATGCTACTGACTCAATAGTAATTAAGTTTATGGAGGAAAACATATTATCGCGTTTTGGTTTCCCTATCAAAATCATCACTAACAATTCTCAAGTCTTCAAAACTACAAAATTCATCATCTTTTGTCAGAAATACACTATCATCATTGGGCACTCCACTACCTACTATCCTCAAGATAACGACTTAGTCGAGTCCTTAAAAAAAATGTGGTGAGAGTTTTGAAGAAGACTATTACTGAGAATCGGAGGAACTTGGACACCCAATTGAAGTTTTCCCTCTGGGTTAACTGAGTGACTCCTAAACGATCCACTAGAAAATCTCCTTTTGAGCTAGTGTATGGAAAAGTTACAATCTTCCCAATCCAATTGGCAACGCTAGTGGCAAAGTTACTACAGGAAGCTGAGGAAGAGCCAAGTGCCTTGACACAAACGATAAACCAACTGGTTGAAATTCATGAAAACAGAGAACAAGTGGGGGCTAAATTGGAAAATTACCAATAGAAGATGAAATCCCTATTTGACAAGAAGCCAAGGATCAACCTCTTCAACCAGGATATTTAGTTCTCTGATGGGACGTCCGACGGGAAGAAAAAGGCAAACACGGAAAATTCAATCCACTTTGGTTCAGCCCTTTCAAAATTTCATAAGAGAAAGGAAATATTACATACCTGCTCGAAAATCTGGACGGTGAATCGCTAGAGCTGCCAATAAATGATCAGTTCCTGAAACTCTATTTCCAGAATTAGAGGTACCCCTCTTGCAACAATTGTAAATACCAGTGTGTATATTGAAATTATTATATGAAATTTCCAGTTTCTGTTGAAAATTCAACTTTCATAAAATTATCATTTGTTTAGAAAAGACTTCATGCCCAAAAGAAAAGTTCACAGTCTGCAGGTTCTCGATGCATTGCAATCAAATGCCCCGTCCCTAGGTGGATCCAATATTGTCACCTTCTGAGTGACACAGGCGGCCAAACTGTGGGCAAGCAACAACTTAAGCGAAGGCAATCCCACGGATGGGCATGGATAGATTTTTTTTGGAATTTCCATCTAATTATTGACCTATTTTGTAATCATGTAATGTGTTGACCATTTAATGAAGCAATTAATCTTTTGTAGTGATTTTTGGGCGACAAATCCATCCCAGGCTGAGACAACTAGTTAATATGACAGTCGAGGCTCGACTGAAGATATTTTGTTGTAATTATTGTTCAATTCTCCCCTCTCCAGATAAATAGTGGGAAGAAACACTTCACAGAGGTTCAGGATCCTAAAGAAAGAACTACATGTTATTTTCAAGATTGTATGACTTTATGATATGCATCTTTCATAATATGAAGGAAATGGTGGTGATTCCTCCTTTGAGTACTATAATATGTTATCCTCTATTAAATTCCATTATGTTCATGTTTCCTCTTTGAATTCATGTAATCATAGCTGCTAGAAATGTTTCATATGTTCTTACAGATTCATTTGTATTGACTCTTTGATGCATATGCCTGTATGGATATTTGAGATTATATCTTTAAAACTACGCTCCATGAATCATCGCACCCATCCTCTTTCATCCATTATGTCTACCTTTAACTCAGTTAAGTGTAGAATTCTAGAGGCTTCAATCTCTATGTGATAAGTGTAGAATTCTTGACGCTTCAAGCTTTATGTGATGGGTTACTCTATCTCCTTATCCTCTCTCATTGCTCTGCCAAAGCTTATTAAACTATAGGTCCTTGAACTAGCCGACCTCTACTACTTTATACATATATTTTTGTGAGTTTTATACGTGAAGAAGTACTAGAAATACATGGCTTATGCCTTTAGATGAATGAAACAACCCATGTTGTTTACTAAATATTTTGAATATTTATATATATATATATATAATGTGTGTGTGTGTGATGTCTCTAGTGTCCCGAGAATCATATGAGACACACAAAATCTAGATGTTCTAGGCACTGGTCTTGTAAACAATCTAAGGTTGTCTCTAGAAGCGACAACAGAACCTTTATTCGCTGGTTCAAAATAGTAGGCCTTAAGGAAAACATGGGGATGAGCTTGGATCCATAATATATGCATTCAAGTCATGACCTCCTAGTGTCATAAGTTCAATCCCCATATCTAACTTCTCTCATGGACACCTTAAGACATTGGGGTGAAATATCACATGAATGAAATCGTTATGGTGTCATAAGTTCAACCCTTGCCTCTAAGTGCATTCATGAGTACCTTAAGGTGTTAGGAAAACACATAGGGGCTTCATCTTTTTGACCAATATATTACCATGATCACTCTTAAAGGGAGTTTTAAAAATAAATTCAATGCATGTTAGGTATTGTGTGGAGGATGTGAGTCATTAGGGGTTACCAAAAGGCGTATGTAGTAAAAATATGAGTCTTTTTATTGGAAAGACATATTCAGAGGGGGTCCAAAAAAATTATTTTGGGAAATACTTATTAATATCTAGTAAAATTAGGGGTATCCTTTAATATCCAATGAATACACATGCTATAACATAGCATCATGGATTGAAAACCCCATGGATAAATACTTCTTGAAATGGAACTTGGTCACTTTAAGGAAACCATAAAAGTAAGATTGTGTATTTATACAAGTGATCAACTTTCAATCTTTATGTCATGTGTGGTTGGTTTCTCTATCATCCAATCAACTACAATGAATATCATTTTAGAGAAGTCTCTCAATCTTGGTGGAAGTGAAAGGGTTACCCCTTACAATACACTAAGATCGAAATGGAAGACCTCACTCTCATTGCTTAGTATTTGGCCAATCTGCTTTTCCTCATTATTACTAAAGAAAAGCTACACTCTCAATTGATTCCTCTTTCTATCTTTTTAGGTCTAGTGATTTTGTTCTTTTTACTACTTAAATGCTAATATTGAAAGTCCAAAAGTTCAAACCCTATCTCCTTGCATAACTACCTTAAAACATTACTAAAACATTACTTAAAAACTATGGGTGGACTAAAAGTGTAAAACTCTTTGCTGGCCCATGGTGATCCAAAGTTCATTGTGCCACTTTTTGATAAATGGCGTTGTTATAATGTGTGTTGTTGTCTACCCACTTTGTTATTGTTAGGTTGTGAGGCATAATAACAAACAGGTTGTGGGGCATAATAAATGTTTGTTATTGTTAGGTTGTGAGGCCTAATAAATGTTTATTATTAGATGACAAAGGATAGAAATTATTTTGTTTTGAAAACGTGTATTCATTCTTGAGTATGATATATTAGAAAGAGGGTGCCAAATTTTAGAATTTTCTATTACAAATTTTATGTGGGTTTAACATTTAATAAAAAAAATAATTTTAATTATCATTTAATAAAAAATTGTGATTAAATATATTAAAATACTTACAAATTTGTAAATTATTTGAATTATTAAAATATTTTATTAAAGTATTTTTTTAAATGATGTAAGTGATTTCCAATCTGAAAATTTAAATTATAACTAACCATATTACCTTAATTGTTCGTTTCATCTATATCTAAACCTATAGGCATCTCAGCCATTTAACTTATATAACTGCCCTAATTAGAAGGGGAAAAAAATAGCACAGTTTGGAACCATCCCCTAAGTTTCCCTTAAGATGTATTCTTAGGTTTGCAAGTCATTTATCCAGTTATGTAATGTTCTTACGCATGTCACTCTGTGTGTGTGACATTACAGAAGAAACAAATCGGCCATGACTATGTGCCAGTAAATGTGACATTACAGAAGAAACAAATCGGCCATGACTATGTGCCTGTAAATGAATCGTTGCAATGCATGAAGAAATATATGTGGCAGATCACTGGAGGGAAGAGAAATATAAAAATGCATATATTATATATAGCTGTTTTTAATAATCACCATGGAAAAAGACGTTGCCAGGTCTCCGAAGATGCGACTGGCTGACCATTCATTGCTCAACAACGAGAAGGGCCATTTGACTCCCACGTGTAAGTCATGCAAAAAAGCACATAAGGTAGTCTATATCAATGAATACCCACTGATATTCCATCTTACAAGTTAAAAGGAATTCCAATCTGAACGACATGGAGAAAAGAATGGGCAGCAAATTGAGTGCTTTGTTTCTGCTCTTGCTACTTGCAATAAGCTTTGGTATGGTATTGTTCTAGATATATTTGAATTTTCTTGGATCCATTCACTTGTTTAAAGAGGGTTTGTAGTTATTAGATTAAACTGACTGACTGATTCATTTATTTTTGGTGATCATGATCAGAGATGCAGCAGAGTATTGTTCTAGATATATTTGAATTTTCTTGGATCCATTCACTTGTTTAAAGAGGGTTTGTAGTTATTAGATTAAACTGACTGACTGATTCATTTATTTTTGGTGATCATGATCAGAGATGCAGCAGAGTATTGTTCTAGATATATTTGAATTTTCTTGGATCCATTCACTTGTTTAAAAAGGGTTTGTAGTTATTAGATTAAACTAACTGACTGATTCATTTATTTTTGGTGATCATGATCAGAGATGCAGGCAGAAGTTGCAGAAGGGCGGACATGCTTGTCCCAGAGCCACAGGTTTCGTGGATGTTGTGTGAGAAGCTCCAACTGCAAACAGATTTGCCAAACAGAGAGGTTTTTAAGTGGCGCATGCCGCCACACCCACCTTGGCAATAGAAGATGCTTCTGCGAGAAACCATGTACCTGAGTAAAATATCCTAGTCCTCCCTCAACTGTTAAATATATTATGTAATTACGTTGTAATTTTTCTTCTCCTTTTTCCCCTTGAGTTGGAGTTCCCTCATTCAAGAGAACTCTCCTCCGTGGTTACGAGGATGGGTTTTGATAGCCCCAAAGAAAGGCCTCTGTGAAATAGGAGCTTGCTAATATAGGACTCATAATATATTTTCTCTATCTATAGTCTTTACTGTTACTGTTGTCGTTGCTCTCTTTTAGTTGAAGCTAAATAAAGATCTAATGAAATAAAAATATTTGTGAGCACAATTTGAGCTATGGATATCGTGATTAGTTTGTCTTTTGTGATCTTACCATCTCCACAAGAACAATTTTTTGTGATATTACCATCTCCACAATACAATGCCAATGCCAATTTGCATGACAACGTAGAGTTTATGTTGAGGATTTTGTGAGATTTTACATTAATTTTTCAAATGAGCCCATTACATGGATTTAATCGATTTATGATTCCTTTCAACAGCAATTTTTTTCACTACCCAATTAATTATTTCTTTTAGCTTCAGTCATGTTGTGCCTCTTAATTGTTTTAAAGGTTTTTTCTCGTTAAGTTGCAGCACTGGATTGTTTCATGTTTCTTGTTTATTGAGTGTTATTGACAATGGAAAATCGTATTTGGTTTGAATTCTACACAAACTTAATAACACATTGCGCTAGATTGTAAACAGAATTATTACTATTTTGAACTCTACAATAACTTCAGTAACATGTACTTCACATTTTTTAACCTGGTATTTCTCATCACCATCCAAATGATCCCTTTGCTTCGAGGATAGCAACTAGAATGGCCAATTTGATCCTTTGATTAAACTAGTATGACACCATTTACTATGCATCACACTCTATAACACTTCAAACTTACAAAGTGTTGATCACATTACATCATACACTAATACCATCTATGCATCACAACCTATAACACTTCAAACTTCAAAGAGTAAATTGTTAATCACAGTACATCATACACCTTAGTGTTATAACTGATCACAATTCTAATCACATTGTCTCGTTACAATTCTAATCTTATTACAATTTTAAGATTACAATTTTAATCACACTGTATCATTACAATTCTAATCACAATTCTGAATCACATTGAGTCAGAGCCATCTTTACAATTCTGAATCACATTGAGTAGCCATCTTTACATTTTGGTTGATGCCAACATCTTGTTCACTTGTTATAAAAAAAATTTAAATAAAGCACCCTCTTAATGATTTGTAGCAGAATACCGTTTTTCCTCTACAGTTCTCTCGTATAAGGTTATATGGTATAGCCTGAGATCAAAATAGATTTTTCATTCAGTTAAAAAACCATTTGATATTGCCTCGGGAATAAATGTCTTCGGAGACTGTAAGAACCATCTTTGAACTCCTCGAGTATCACTTTCGAATATCTCTTTGCAGCAACCCGATGATATATTTGGTGAATCAATCTACAGCTTCTGAATATCACTCGTCCTTGTATTCTGAATATCAGTCTCCCTTTCCAAACTGGATTATGAATTTGCTTATGAACATTAAATGTACTAAAATACATTTACTTATCCACATTGAATATACTTAAATACACACTTATGTCCATTTTTCCAAACTGGATTATGAATTGCTTATGAACATTAAATGTACAAAAATACATTTACTTATCCACATTGAATATACTTAAATACACACTTATGTCCATTGAATACACTTGAATACAAGGAGGAACCTGCTATCACGATAAGCTTGCTTATGCTCATTAAATACATGGAATCTGAGCGTGTACCTTCATCGAATACCTCATCTTAAATACATGGCATTTGTATTTTCATTGAATACATAGAATTTGATCAAGTTTATGTTAGATTTACATTGTGGGTTTTCCTAATTACTTTAAACCTTAACCAAGATCTACTCCTTTGTAAGAAATTGAAAATAATGCACAGCCGAACTTACTTTCCATCTTCTAAAGCTCCTGGTCTTGACTTGAGTTGTTGGCTCTTGAATCTTTCCAAGAGCTTGCAATCATTTTCTGTGGCAATCCTTGATAGAGTATCAAGTCTTCAATGGAGCAGACTGTTTTCTGAGTTGATTGCAAGCCTTGGAGACTCAGCCCTTTTATAGCAGTCCCAATCCTATGGCAGCCGAAATTTGGCTGTCAATTGACAGCTAAATTTCAGCCCCAATCTTAGGGCAGCCGAAATTTGGCTGTCAATTGACAGCAAAATTTCAGCCCCAATCCTAGGGCAGCCGATATTTGGCTGTCCATAATTTATTACTGCTATTATTTCAATCAATTATAATCGGTCCATTAACAATTATAATTGATTAACATTATTCTATATGTATTTATATCCAAATCCTTATTTAAATACGTTTAATGTCATAACATAAATAATCACATTATTTGGCATATTTAATCATTACATAAATGTAATCTTGCTGACAGTATTTGATATCATAATCATAATGCACGCATGTCCAACCTAATTATTGGAATTAGACGTCTCTAAATCCAACAATCTCCCACATGGACAAGTGCAACCTTTTGATTATATATCCTTAACTTTATTGCATGCAACTTTTTTGTCTTTACTTATCGTATTTCTTAAACAATTCCGTCCATCAATTATGTTAACAAAGGACTTAAGCGGCATTTGTCACATTTATTCGCAACTAAACTGACATAAATCATGCTGCCAACATAACTGAATGACATGAATCTGATTTGGACATATAGTTTAGAAATTACACGCAAGTGTGATTAGACGTGCCTATTTCTAATTGAGTCACTTTTACTTTACTGTATGAGGCCAAAAATTTAAGCTTTAAAGAAAGAAATAATGAAACTGAAACTGAATGCAACTTGTATATATCATCAAAAATGTTTACAATTGCATTACATAGAACATCAAAAACAAAACTTAAAACATATTCAGACTCCCACATTTTCTAATCATCCTAAATAGATATTACACCCATACAAGCAACATGTTGGTGAAACTTCTTGGGTGGTAATCCTTTAGTAAGAGGATCCGCAATCATGGAGTCTGTACCTATGTGTTTTATACATAATTCATTATTCTGCACTCTCTCTTTCACAACCAAAAACTTAATGTCAATGTACTTCGACTTTGACAAACTTCGGTTGTTGGTTGCGTATAACACTGCTGAATTGTTGTCACATAATAATTTGAGTGGTTTCTGAATAGAATCCACAATTTTCAGACTTGTGACAAAGTTCTTCAGCCATACGCCATGATTAGATGCTTCAAAGCATGCAACAAATTCAGCTGCCATAGTGGAGGAGGCTACCAATGATTGTTTAGCGCTCTTCCATGACACAGCACCACTTGCCATCATAAAGATGTATCCTAATGTTGACTTCATGCTGTCGACACATCCTCCAAAATCAGAATCGGTATATCCAATGACCTCGAGTTGTTCCGATCTCCGATACGTGAGCATATAGTCCCTTGTTCTCTTTAGGTATCTCAACACTCACTTGGCTGCCTTCCAGTGTTCCATACCTGGGTTACTCAAATATCTCCCTAGCATTCCGGTAATGAACGCAATATCCGGACGCGTGCATACTTGTGCATACATGATGCTACCCATGGCTGAGGCATAGGGAATATCTTTCATGAGGTTTTTATCTAAGTCAGTTTGGGGACATTGTTTCAGACTAAACTTATCTCCTTTTGATATAGGGGTATCTCCTGGTTTGCTGTTTTGCATGCCAAATCTTGTTAGAATCTTATTGATATAGTTCCTGTGGGATAACCTCAGAATACCTTGAGATTTATCTCTAAGTATCTCAATCCCTAGAACAAATGATGCATCACCAAGATCTTACATTTCAAAGTTCTTAAATAAAAAATTCTTAGTTTGATGCAACATATCCTTATTGTTACTGGCAAGCAATATGTCATCTACATATAAAACCAAGAAAATAAATTTACTCCCATAGAACTTAAGGTATATACATTCATCTACTATGTTAGACTCAAAACCAAATGAGCTAACAACTTGGTGAAACTTATAATACCATTGTCGAGATGCTTGTTTTAGCCCATAGATAGATTTCTTAAGTCTGCAAACCATAGACCCTGCATCACCTAATACAAAGTTTTTTGGCTGCGTCATATAGATCGTTTCATCAATGTCACCATTGAGAAACGCCGTCTTTACATCCATCTGATGAAGTTCTAAATCATAATGCGCTACAAGCGCCAATATAATCCTTAAAGAGTCTTTCGATGAAACTGGAGAGAAAGTCTCTTTATAATCAATGCCTTCTTTCTGTGTGAAACCTTTCGCAACAAGACATGCCTTGTATTTTTCAACATTGCCTTTAGAATCCCGCTTAGTCTTAAATATCCATTTGCAACCAATGGGTTTCTTGTCTTTAGGCAATGGAACGATGTCCCAAACGTCATTGTCATACATAGATTTCATCTCTTCATTCATGGCATTAATCCACATTTGAGAGTTAGAGCTTTCCACAGCTTGTTTGATATTAACAGGATCATTTTCAAACATGCCAATGTCAAGCTCATGATCTTGAAGATATGCATAATCCTTTGATTGTGTAGATCTTTTATCTCTAGTTAGATCTCCTAATTGGCACAGGCTCTAGATTTTCTTGAGGTTCATTTACAACTTGATCTTCATACTGATGTTAGTCATTGCAGCTGAATCTATCCACCAGGTATATCTAGATACAGAACTTAAATTAACTTCAGAACA
>APFE030860847.1:0-56426 GCA_000404065.3 Pinus taeda
TATCCAGTCAGACCTAAAGTGTGCACGTCAAACTTTTGGAATGTGCTAAGTCAATTAGCAGAAAACGTTAGCCAGCGATGGGCATTTCTGTCAAACTTTTGGAATGTACCAAGCCAAGTGTGCACCGGACAGTGAGTAGCAGAAGAAGAAAGTGGCTTTAAATCAGAAGTATGTGTTCTCCTAAGTTGGTGCTTTTCTAAGTGGTTGAAGTGTCGTAGTGTAGGACAAACTGTGGAGCATCTTGAGGCTGTTAGAAGGGCAGCAAGAAGGACGCTCTGTTTTGCCCTAGGGATTTTTTAAACTTGCTTAGGGATAAATTGTTGAATGGACAATTAATATCTTTGTGGCTTTTCATGTTCAGAATTAATAATATCTTTGTCGCTTTTCATGTTCATAATTAATAAAGTTAGTGATAGGTTTTGACAGTCCTTTACTGAAATCTATTTGCCACGAGTTGGAAAACTTCTACAAACATCCTCCCGCACCCCAGATAGTCTATTTACATACATTCCCTTATTTACCATTTCAAGGGAACTCACCAGCAAGAAAGAACTAAACAGACTTGGAGCCCTATACCATGAATACACGTAGTGAGTCGGGAATGTTATGACCCCTTACTAACACACAAGGCCAACAAAAAAAACACAATTGACAACTGAGACTTTGGACACAACTATGATTTAATGTCATAATCAAAGTCTCATGGATGTCTATAAAGATCTAGTATTTCACAATCAATCCAAAGACACTGAGATCAAGGATACGGTTTAGAAGGGAGCCATGGTTCTGCAATATGTCCAACATAGCGGAAAGTCATTGACATCTTAACTAAGCCACTTGCAAAAGGGAAATTCAAGATGTTCAAATATGAAGAATGTTTCAACATGAGCCTTATGATATCAACCAACTAAATCTATATTTGTAGGCACTCGCACTACGTAAACTTTAATGGCTTATGGAACTTCACAATGAAATGCTACCATAGCCTCTACTAGTTTATTAATTGAATTAACCAAATTAATTGGAAAAGTTGTGAATTTAAGATCCAACGAGCCCTTCCCAATGCCTATATGACTCGACCAGCTTCCTTTCATGAGTCTCTATTGCACCGATACAGTTGTTTGACTACCACAAATTTTAATTTTGAAGAACTTTGAAACTCTTTCAAAGATATACAAAAGTAGAGGAATCACAAGTATGCAGATAGCTCAAATGGGGGTAATGCACCACTTCAAATTTGCATTTTCTAAAACATTCTTGGCTTAATACTTGGAAAAAACAATGACTATGGATGTAGATCCGCCTTTAATAGGGGATATACTAGACTAATAGATGGCTCTTGCCCAAATGATTATTTTTACTTCCCAACTCCAACTCCAATTGGTCGAGTAGTTAATTTATCACCTTCTAAACTACTAATAATTTCAATATCGAATTCAACAACAGTGTATTGTGCCATATAAAAACAAGTGAAGGCACATCACAGTTCTCAAGGAGGCATATCACTATTGAGTTATAAAAGAAAGGGCTCATACAGGCCGGCCAGCTTTAGATAAGGCATCCACCACCACTAGCTAATCTGAGAGGTATGTGTGGCCAGATAAAGAGATACTATTGTAAATTCTATTTCAGAGTTTGACTTAGGATAAAGGAAATTGTATTCCTAAGTTTGAGTCACTTGCAAACCTTTTTAATAAACCCTAGTACACCTTATTGGGTCTATAAGAGAGAGCACAGAGGTACGGATTCATTCATTGAGTCTTGAATCAGCAGCTAGCAGTTTAGGGGCATTTTCATGAAGCACATTGTTTTCATGTTCAGAATTAATAAAGGTAGTGACAGGTTTTGACAGTCCTTTACTGAAATCTGTTTGCCACGAGTTGGAAAACTTCTACAAACATCCTCCCGCACCCCAGGTAGTCTATTTACATACATTCCGTTGTTTACCATTTCAAGGGCACTCACCTGCAAGAAAGAACTAGACAGACCTGGAGCCCCCCTGTCTATTTATTCCCTAATGCAACCCATACAAAAAACACCACTAGTAAATTATTCCATAGTTCGCGTAGTGTAATATGCTTAGCTCAAAAATGAGTCACTTAGTTTTTAAATGACTACTTAGTTCAAAATAGTAATCTTGAATGACTAATTAGAGAAGAAGCCAGTTAGTTCTTGAATAAGTAAGTAGTTCAAAAAAGTAATCAGATAAGAACACAAGTTCAAAAACAGTGATCAGATAAGAATACAAATATATTATATGGATATCCAGTTCTTGAATGACTACTGAGCTCCAAACAAAAATTCTTCACAAGCTTATGACAAAAATTCATACTTCCAGTTCTTCTCAAGAAGCACGTTACAGAGGGTAAAATAAGTCATTATGTACGCACAATGACACCCGAACTATCCAAAAAAAAACTTTTGTGTACATGGAAATCTCGTAAGCTATATGTAACATCAGTAATGTCTTCTAGATATTTTTCATATTTCAGTACTATTAGAGATGGACAAAGTTCTAAAAGCAAATTGCCTTTTAGGATGCACTTGTACTGAAAATTTTCATCTATTTGGATGATGCAATGAAATTGTAAACATTGTCGATATGTGGTTAACTCTTGACATGTGGAACAATTAAGTTAATCTGTGGAAATTGTTCCAAATGTGTCTGCTGGAATAGATAAATTGTTGAAGATTGTAACAAAAGGTTCTGCATGTATATCTGCTATCATTAACATTCCTTTAACCTGCTTCATGTTGCAGTACAGTTTTATGGTTAGATATTGTAATAAAAAAATACTAGGAGGACGATAAATGAAAGAGCATAATTTAGGAGAATAGGTTGTAGTACAGTTTTAGTGTTAGATAT
This sequence comes from Pinus taeda, assembly GCA_000404065.3. NCBI lineage: Eukaryota > Viridiplantae > Streptophyta > Pinopsida > Pinales > Pinaceae > Pinus > Pinus taeda. The sequence goes on from APFE030860847.1 coordinate 2,867, forward strand.
TGTAATAAAAAACATAATTTAGAAGAATAGCAAATAATTTAGCAAAACAACAAATAAAGAATTAGAAATTATATTTTTTGGACTAGGAAACAACCTTTGTTGTTGACATAGTTAGTTTGCTGAGGTCTGCAAGTACTCTGTTCGAATTGACTGCTTTTATGAAGGTGGATTTGCATGTGCGTAGTGATCCGTACTCTTTTCCTCTAACAAGATTCTGAAACAACACCATTGGTGCTTCTTGTTTTGAATTTTTTTTTTGTATTGATTTGAAAATTGGTTGAAATGTAGTGAAAAGATAAACCTGGATTGCAAAATGTACCAAGTGTTAACACTAATGCAATTGCTTCTAAGTAAATGTAAAAAAGTATAAATGGTTGAGTTTGTATATACTGCAGCTTTGTCTTTTTGAGATTGGCCATCCTTGATATTTAGGACATATTGACCAGCTATTTCTTTTGTTGATGTTACAAGACCAGCTACTTTACCGATTGCAAATCCAGTTGTGTTTGTGAGTTGGCTAATAGTGGTTGTCAGTACAAATGTGTATTGCGTACACACGGCTGGGATAGTTTCTATGATGCTTTTGTCATGTAACACTAATATGCAGCTACAGTCTCCATGGTCATAAACTGTTTTGGGAGAGACCTTAAAATCTCTTATACAGATTCCTTGGCCGACTACAAGTTTGTCCTCGGCAGTAGGAATGAGATTATGTGGCACATTCAGTGTGATTGCCATATTCCCTTTGCTATCCACTAGGTCAGCACGTAACAATTGAATGCCGTGTATTTGATCAACCATTGTTTTATAAATGACAAGAACGTCCCCGTGAAAGATTCTTCCCAGTTTCAGGCTTTTCAGTTCCTGTATTGTGATTGTAGTGCATAGTTCATGGTTGGAGCTTATTTCAGATTTCTTTTCATGTTTTTTCCTGTAGAACAATATTAAAAAGAATCTGAATTAGCATAATGTTTGTATTATGAAACTTGTAAGAAAAGATTTAAAGGTTATTTAGTTACTTTTTCTCAGTTTCTGAGACGTTGGAAGTTTCTGGGAGAGCGCAATCCTCTAGAGCAGTCCCTGGAGCAGTAGTTTCTTCATGTTGTCTTTTCATGTTAGTTACCTGTACACATATGAGTACTCACGTTAGTTACCTGTACACATATGAGTACAAGCTATTAGGTTTATAAGCAAAATGTGTTCTATGTAATTCTAGATCTGTGCATAACACTATTCTCTGTGTTGTTACCTTGATTAGTCTGCGCAAAGTGTTGCAAGGTAGCTACAAGACATAGACTTTCAGTTGGATATGAAGTTTAGCAAATTGTAGAGAAACTTGTGTACCAGTGCTACATTGATTTTGCAGTGAGAAAAGCAAGAGTGCAAAAAGGTGGAAAACATAGCAAATTGTAGAGAAACTTGTATACCAATGCTAGATTGATTTTGCCATGAGAAAGCCAAAAGTGCAAAAAATTTTGCTGTGGGTAAATCAAAAGTGCAAAAAGTGGGAAATATAGCAAATTGTACAGAAACTTGTATACCAATGCTACATTGATTTTGCAGTGAGAAGGCCAAAAGTGCAAAAAAGTGGAAAACATAGCTTTTGTTTTATGGCATGTTTAACAGATTGCAGAGGAAAGGATCGTTAGAGCTGTAGTAGCGCATAGAGTATGCCATGATCAGACCAATATGCCCATGTTACATTTATTTCACACTCTTTTATAGGCAAAGTTGTCCAGATATGGTCTATTATTGTTTTCCGTTGCGGAGATAGTTTGCTTGTTATTTCTTGTAAGTTTTCCATTTCCATAAATTGTACAAAGTTTTTGCTGCGAGCTGTTTGTTGTTTGATGTCAATGTTGAGATCACCAATAACTAAAAAAACACAATTAGTATATGTAGTTTGCGATTTTGCTTCCTTTATTATTTGTATTATCGTGGATACTTGTTCAAATGGTGCTGCATAAATGTTCATTAAGCAAATCGGCTGCTGAAAGTACATGTCAATTAGGGTAAGCTCTATTTTGTTTTTGCAAAATGTCTTTATTGCCTTAATAGGTATTTTTTTGTTTATGCAAGTAAGAATTCCATGTGTCGAATGTGCAATGGCAAAGTTGAATGATAAGAATTCTTTGTCTACTGGCAGAATGTAGAGATGAGTTTCTTGAAAACAAAGGATCATATTTTCCATTAAGTCATTGTGGTGAATCACGTCACTAAGGCGTGCACGTAGACTACGTGTGTTTAGACTTGCAATTGACAAAACATCCTTGTTATCAGATTTCTTCTTTGAGAATTCTAGTTTCCATGCAGTAATTGTTTCTAGCCGTGCCATTTCATTGATTATCTTGTTTTTGATATGGAAGTTTTGTTGTGTCAGTTTGTTAATCAAGTATAGTGACTTGATAGTTCTAACACGTGATAATGCAGTGTAGACTAGACCATGTTTTGTGTCACCAGTTGGGTCAAATGCAAGTTGATCTAATGTCAACCCTTGTGTTTGGTGTATTGTTCGTGCACAGGCTAATTGGATTGGAAATTGTTTACGAATTGTAATTTGTAATTTGTTATGAGACATTGCTAGCGATTTTGCAATTCGAAGGATTGGTGTCCAATTTGGCAATATATTTATGTCGTATAGTTGTTTGAATTTGTTTCTTTGTTGTTTGCCAATTTCTGTGTCTGAGAATTCTATCCAGAAAATGTCAGGTCTGTTGTTATTAGATGAATAGGATTTGAAAATCCCTTCAGCACCATTAATCAATCCATTACTTGTATTGTAATTTCCTGCATATAGTTCAAGTAACATGTTTTGTTTACCTGTGATTGTTGATGGCAATGAGATTGCTTTATCAAAAGCAAAATAGCTCGATCCAGGAGTCTCGTAGTTATCAATTGCAAGTAGCGTTATTTGTTCCCCCTTTATTAGAGAAAGCATTTTTGCATTGTGATTATGGACATCTTTGTTTCGATAGAAAATGTATGGGAAAACGGGGCTTAAAGGTGCCATCCTGTAGCAGTTATTGTTTACATAAGCAATATCTTGATCTGTTTGCGTGTTTAATCTCATCCTATTTAGTACATCGATGAACAATGGGTCTTTTTGGCGCATTGTTGTGTGCAATTGATAACATTTTATTTTCTCTCGCCAGAAGTCGTATGGAATTGTGTTTTTGTTGATTTTTGGTTTTTCAAAGATTAGAGAATCTCTGACTGGATTTTCCTGGTAAAGATCACCAGAGAATATGATGTCAACATTAGCAAAGTATGAATTTGGTGTGTGTAAGATTTGTCGGAGTCGCTTATCAATTTGATATAGTGTTGTTGCACCAACAAGCGATGCCTCATCTATGAGGAGTACACACAATTGTTGGAAATGCTTCGATAATGTGTCTAATTTTTCATTGTTTAGCGACGGGTAATCTGCTTTGTTAAAGGGAAAATAGAATGCAGAATGCAATATCACACCACCAGCATTAAAGGCAGCTTTGCCTGTGCGTGCAGTGATTATTCCTATTAGTTGTGATGGGTTATAAGGCAATGCCACATTGTGTATGCGTACTAAGGATTGGAAGATTGCCTTAGCTGTGTGTGTCTTTCCTGTTCCTGCACCTCCTGTTAATAACAAATAGATCAGTTCATCTGGTCTGTACAATTTTCTTGTTATAACATCAGTCACTATGCTTGCTTGTTCTGTGTTTAATTGATGCATTAATTCATAGTACTCTACGTCTTCAAGTATATGTGGTTGTTTGACGATTTCATATGGCCTTGTAGATCGTAGAGCAAACTTCTTTGTATCTTGGAAATGTTCCAAGTCATTTTGGAAGTCATAGTTTTCGTATTTGTCATCTATTGATTTGTTAAAAGTTGTGGTTTTTGTTTCATTTGATTTCAAACTATCTATGTCGAATATTTGTTCCGTTTCTATTTCTACTCTGTGCATTGCGTCATCTATGTCACCCCATGTAGTTTTTGTAACAAATTTGAACTTTTGTTCATTTTGCTTGACTATTTCTTCGAATGCAAGATATGCAGATTGCCAACTTGTGTGATGTTGTTTAATTGCAGTTTCACTTACTCGATAGGGGTAGTATAACATTAATTGCTCTCTACAGTGGTTTTCAATATCCTTGTATTTGTTATATCTAACAGATCGAATGACATATGGTCTACTTGATTTTCTGTGTTTTTGTCCTTTCTTTGTATAACTAGATGAAAATTCTGCTAAGCATACAAGTTCAATAGCGGTAGGTCGTAGAACATAGTAGTCAATAATTGATGGGCACATTATGTCTTCTGAGTCATCTGCCTCCTTTTGCAGGTCCTTTTTTCTTTTAAGAACAAATGCACGATCATCCATAGGAGATGTGTTAATGAATACACACTTTCGTGAACTACAATTTAGTGGAAGTGATAACACAATATGCACTGCTTGTTGTGCAGACATTTGTTGCAAGTTGACCAAAGCTTTCCCTAAAGAACTAATGGTCTTTAGGATATCAGATTTTGTTTTCACATGATCTTCGTGTATGTTTTTAAATTTCCTTGTGAGTGTTCTATCTTCTTTCGTCATATAGGAACTGCAATACATTGCAGTTGCATATGAGTCAAGTACAAATTGGGAATCAGTGTTTGCAATCGAAATTCCCGGAATGTGTTTTGCAAAGCTATTTGTCCAGGTGTCAATTGGTTTTCTTTGCAATAAGAGTGTTGTTCAATTTAGTGTATTGGATGGCGTGTATGTATTCATTGTGTACTAGTCCAAGGTTGGCCAAAAAGCTATCAAATGTATCATTTTCACTGTATCTTGTGCTATTTATTGTTTCAAAGATTAGCTTTGCATGTGTTTTTGTTCTATCACCATCGAATTCAAGAGGCTCAAGTATTTTTGTTGCTTTCATGGGTGGTATTGGGAAACTAAATCTGCAATTAGACTTTGCATGCTTCCTACAACTTTTTGTGTGACAATGGTGTTGTAGAGGTCTAAGTTCCTTTGCAAGTCGGAATGAATTAGTTGACAAGTAATTGTCAACGAATTGTTCAACTTCAATGTTTGCATTTTGACCATAGATTGGTGCAGATTTTATCCAAAGTAAACCATGTTCATGTTCACTTCCCCGATTTTGGAATTCAGTTACATAGAAGTGGTCATTGAGTTCTCCATAATACTTGTGATCATGAGATATCAATTGATGTAGTGTGTCCCTCCTAGATATATAGTAACGTACACAAGTAACAGGGTGGTTTCTTATTAACGAGCTAGGTTCATTTTCATCAAGTTCATTTGTCTTTGGTTTTCTGATATTATGTTTTATGTCTCGCAATGCATCCATTAAAGGATCCCAAAGATGCTCGACACTGCTAAAGGAAACAAAGAAAGTGGGCAGCCTAGTTGCTGAATCATTGCATAGAGTTTGTTCCGTATTTGCTGGTGGTAGTCAGGCGAGGTACGAATTGTTTTTAGATCCATGTACCCAATGTCAGAATTTAAAATACGATCTAGGTTTGGTTTTGACTTAACGTCTCTTGCAACTAGTTTTCTACCTTTCGATTGCCATTTTCTAATTCTAATCCACATTGTATTCAAGACTTGATTTATGATAATGCGAGTTGCTTTATAAAACAAGTTTGTAGTATGATAAGAAAAATCGTGGTTTTTATGCAGCACTTCCCATTGACAAATCTTTTGATATGTAAAGCTTTTGGAGATCTCAACTGGGCATTTGTTGCCATAGAAAAGCGACGGAAAACTCATTTCTTCTGAGTACTTATCTCTGAAGATTCCTAATGGCATGTATTCGACAGCAGGTGCAATGTTAATTTGTCTGTTTACAAGGTCATAGACAGTGTGTGCATCAATGAATCCATGCACCAATGTTTTTGTCGTTGGTTCATCATTTCCTTGGTTATCGTCTTCGCTATCATCAATGTCACTTGAACTTTGATATGCCTCTTGGTTTTGTAGGAATGCCTCTTTCCAATTGTCATCTATGGTAGCGTTCTCGAGCTTGTAAAGCATTCTTTTGCATAATTGTTTTAATGCTGTCATCACTTTGTGAATGTTAACTCGACCAATTGCATATGCACTTTTGGATCTTAAACTCTTTTTGAGAACAACGGAAATCGTGTCAGTGTCTTTTATAGTTCGGGACAATGCAGATTGAATTCTAGAAATATTTGTCGGGACATTGATGACTCCTCCAGTTAAGCCTAGTTGCGGCTTCTTATGTCGATGGCCCATTTCTTTTATTTGCCAGAAGGGCAATCTTAATGCAACTAGCCTTTCTTCCAGTTCAGTGAGTTGCGTGAGTGTTCTAGTGGCATTGTTTATTTTTATTTGTTCAGGAACTGCATATTTAGCAATTGTTCCATGTTCAATTTCTTTTTTACAGTGTTTACAAATGTAGCCATCTTCAACACGAGATTTAACATCCTCGAAACTAGTTGATAGTTTCCTAATCTTATTTTGTCTTGTTTGATTTGCTTGTTCCAAAAAGCAAATGTCTCTTTTGAAAAAGGTTCTTTCACATGATGAACAATTGAAAATAGGAGTGTCACTTATTTGTCTTTGATATATTTCATCAAACTTTGATAATTCTCTTAATCTGTTTGTTGATCTTGACTGAATCGATAGGCTAGATTTTCCTGATTTCTTTGATTGTGCTGAAAGCTCCTTTGATCTTGTTGCAAATGGATTGTAGTCCACGTGTTCTATGACTATTTCTTGTTTCATTGTTGCTGTGTTGAATGCGATTCTTATTTTCTGTGTTTTCAATTTTTCCCGTATAATGCCTTTAAGCAAACACAAAGATAAATGTTTCCTCTATTTGCCTAATGGACAAGAATTTACAGTTTCTGTTTGCACGTTGTTCCTAATATGTTTTTCCAAGTTTCTAAGTGGTCGAAACCTCAGTGTGTCGCTAACATCTTCTGTGTTTTCTAGAACTTTTGTCTGTTTGCCTAATGGACGAGAAGTTACCATTTCTATTTGTGCGTTGTTTCTAATATGTTTTTTCAAGTTTCTAAGTGATTGAAATCTCAGTGTCTCACTAACATCTGCTCTGTTTTCTAGAACTTTTGTCTGTTTGCCTAATGGACGAGAAGTTACCATTTCTGTTTGTGCATTGGCTCTAATATGTTTTTCCAAGTTTCTCAGTGATCGGAATCTCAGTGTCCCACTGACATCTTCTGTGTTCTTTAGAACTACTTGTTGTTTCATTGTAATTTTGTTATATTGAATGCCTATTTCCTTTTCACATTTTTCCGAGCAATGTCCTTAAGCACATGCAAGGATAAACCTCTTTTGTGCTTGTTTAAATGACAAGATGGTTTTAATTTAGTTTGATCAAATTGACATTTTGTTTCAGATTGTGTTCTAGTGTTGTTCTTTGGAGAATGTGATGAATGAAACATTACAACCTCCTCAGTATTTGATGTGATTGCTAGATCAGATGTTCTAGCGTTAGCTAAAGATATCCTTATTTCACTTGTATCTTCTTTACTTGGAAGAAGACATGTTTCCATGTTATCTTGTTTACTGCATAAGTTCATTTGTTCATATGAGTTGCTTGTTTCTTGTTGGAAGTTAGAATGCATTGTTGATTGCTTACGAATGAGAGGTTCGAAGTGCCCATTCAAAGGATTCTCGTTGTGGAATAATATGTCATAAGTATCTGTTCTAAGACTCGAATTGAAGTGCAAATAAGGTCTCATCTGTGTTTTGGACCAAACCCTAATTGGAATTTTCAGCCAATTTGAGAGCCAATGGATACAGAAAATATCTCCCCATAAACCTCTAGATCCTAGGGGTATATTGTTTGAGGCAGATCTGGCCATTTTGTCTAAATAGATTTCCCGGTTGCTAATGTTATGCATTTCTTTAAGTGACTCTTCATGCAGTTCATGTTCGTAAGACAAAATTGCCTCTCTATCTTGTTTTTCAAGACAGTCTCTAAAATACTCTATTGTTCCTTTCCTTAGCTCTACTGATGTGTATTGAAAATCTAGAAAAAGTTCTAAACTATCGAATAAACAGTCTCCAATTAGATATGCGAAATTGTTCACACGAAATAAGTGATGCTTTTGCAAGAGTAATTGCAACTTGTGCTCCTCAGACATAGTAGACATGTTTCTAAGTGACTGAAATCTCAGTGTCTGACTAACATCTTCTTGTTGTTCCATTGTAATTTTGTTATAGTCAATGCCTATTTTTTGTCTTTTCAAATCCTTCTGAGCAATTTCCTTAAGCACATGCAAAGATACACTTCTCTTGTGCTTGTTTAAGTGACAAGATGGTTTTAATTTAGTTTCAACAGATTGACATTTTGTTTCAGGTTGTGCTTTAGTATTGGTCTTTGAGGAATGCGTTGAATGAAACATTACATCATCTTGTTCATATGAGACATTGGTTTGTTGTTGGAAGGTACAATCAATTGTAGGCTTCCTACGAACCAAAGGTTCGAAGTGCCCATTCAGAGGATCCTCGTCATGGAATAATATGTCACGAGTATTTGCCGTAAGACTTGAATTGAAGTGCAAATAAATCCTCATCTTTGTTTTGGACCAAACTCTAATTGGAATTTTCAGCCAATTTGAGAGCCAATGGATACAGAAAATATCTCCCCATAGACCTCTAGATCCTAAGGGTATATTGTTTGAGGCAGATCTAGCCATTTTGTCTAAATAGATTTCACGGTTGCTAATGTTATGCATTTCTTGAAGTGACACTTCATGCAGTTCATGTTCATAAGACAAAATTGCTTCTCTATCTTGTTTTTTGAGACAGTCTCTAAAATACTCTATTGTTCCTCTTCTTAGCTCTACTGATGTGTATCGGAAATCTAGCAAAAGTTATAAACTATCGAATAAACAGTCTCCAATTAGATATGAGAAATTGTCCACACGACATAAGTGATGCTTTTGCAAGACTAATTGCAATTTGTGTTCCTCAAACATAGGATACATTATGATGACTAAATGTTCGATGCAATATTATGTTTAGTCATGCAATGCAATTACAGGTCACAAAGCAAGTTGAACAATGCAAATGTATATAGAACAGAGAATCATTGTGTGTACCTTTGGGACTGCAAATGTCTACTGAACTGCTCAGACAATTTATGTCGGATAAGATCCAATGCAGAGTTTTGATATCAGAGTTGAAAATTCCACTGCCAAAGACCAAAAAGAACCTGTTGTACGTTAGGACCAGTGATTGTAAATGTATAACATTCCACTACCCAGTCAAATACAGCTTAAAATTAACAAGTGAGATGAAGAAATACAACTTAGTTGATCCTTTTGCAAGACTAATTGCAATATGTGTTCCTCAGACATAGGATACATGATGATGACTAAATGTTTGATGCAATATTATGTTTAGTCATGCAATGCAATTACAGGTCACAAAGCAAGTTGAACAATGCAAATGCATATAGAACAGAGAATCATTGTGTGTACCTTTGGGACTGCAAATGTCTACTGAACTGCTCAGACTGTTTATGTCGGATAAGATCCAATGCAGAGTTTTGATATCAGAGTTCAAAATGCCACTGCCAAAGACCAAAAAGAACCTGTTGTAAGTTAGGACCAGTGATTGTAAATGTATAACATTCCGCTGACCAGTCAAATACAACTTAAAATTAATAAGTGAGATGAAGAAATACAACTTAGTTTTAAAACGAAATGAGAAAGCAAATTTATTGTATGAATATCTAGTTCTTGAATGACTAATCAAAGAAGAAAGCCACATAGTTCTTAAAGCTTATAGTTCAAAATTTTGCAGTTATCAATTACTGTGGTGATTATTATAATTTCTATATGTAGCCATGGAAACATGATTTTAATAAGCATAAGGAAGCATTAGTTTGTCTGAAACTGGGTAAGAAAGCCTAGTCTCTCTGTTGAATAATGGTATAAAAAATCTCTCAGGGCCATTGGTAATGCTCTTTGTAAGTTTATTACCTCAAGCCTAAAGACCAGGGCTTTGCAATCCTCTACAACCGCCCAAATCTGCATTAATATGGCATGTGCAAAGGTATTCCTGAAAAGCTTGGTTCCATGCCATTTCTTGAATGCTGAATACCCTCAATTATTCGGTTCAATGCTGAAAGAAGTATCCTTGTCCAATGTCATAACCAAAGAAGATGCATTTTTAAATGCGAAGATATATAACCACTGTAATGAATGACTTTAAATCCTTTTTATTAAGGATATAGCTTCAATGCACCCTTAAAGTCTCTGTCTCTCGGTTGGGTATGTCTCTACTGGCTTTAGTGTGCCTAAGATGTGTAGGGATACGATGGCCCACGACTTTCAGGGAGCGGGATGGCCCACAAAGAATAAATATCTTTCCTGGCAGGCCAAATATAATGGATAAGGCAGGCTGGCTCATGTTAATTTTGAAGAACTTTGAAACTCTTTCAAAGATATACAAAAGTAGAGGAATCAAAAGTATGCAGATAACTCAAATGGGGGTAATGCACCACTTCAATTTGCATTTTCTAAAACATTCTTGGCTTAATACTTGGAAAAAACAATGACTATGGATGTAGATCCGCCTTTAATAGGGGATAGATGTGGCAATTATGTAGTCTATTCAGTAGCTGAAGAGGATGGATTAGGCATTGATACATGAAAAGGATTCGAAATTAAACCCACTAGGCAAAGCTAATAGGTGTACCCAACCCCAAGGAATTGTGTTGTTGTAAGAGGGAGTATAGATTTATCTTGTTGTTCCTACTTTGTTGATAGTTGGGTGTTTCTTTGTGAATCTAATAGTCATTGAAGAGGGCTTTGAGCAGATACTTGTGGAATCCCTGAACCAGAGACAACCTTGGTCTAACAATTATATATTCGATGGATAAACAAAAATGAAAAACGTTGATTAGAGTGAAAAGAATTACCAACTAGACTAATAGATGGCTATTAATAATTTCAATGTCGAATTAAACAACAGTGTATTGTGCCATATATAAACAAGTGAAGGCAAATCACAGTTCTCAAGGAGGCATATCACTCTTGAGTTATAGAAGAAAGTGCTCATACATGCCGGCCAGCTTTAGGGAATATAGATTTATCTTATTGTTCCTACTTTGTTGATAGTTGGGTGTTTCTTTGTGAATCTAATAGTCATTGAAGAGGGCTTTCAGTAGAAACTTGTGGAATCCCTGAACCAGAGACAACCTTGGTCTAACAATTATATATTCAATGGATAAACAAAAATGCAAAATGTTGATTAGAGTGAAAAGAATTACCAACTAGACTAATAGATGGCTCTTGCCCAAAGGATTCTTTTTACTTTCCAACTCCAACTCCAATTGGTGGAGTAGTTAATTTATCACCTATTAATAATTTCAATATCGAATTCAACAATAGTGCATTGTGCCATATAGAAACAAGTGAAGGTAGATCACAGTTCTCAAGGAGGCATATCACTCTTGAGTTATACAAGAAAGGGCTCATACAGGCCGGCCAGCTTTAGATAAGGCATCCACCACCACCAACTAGTCTGAGAGGCATGTGTGGCCAAATAGAGAGAGACTATTGTAAATTCTATTTCTGAGTTTGACTTAGGATAAAGGAAATTGTATTCCTAAGTTTGAGTCACTTGCAAACCCTTTAAATAAACCCTAGTACACCTTATTGGATCTATGTTGTAAGAAGGAGTATAGATTTATCTTGTTATTCCTAATTTGTTGATAGTCGGGTGTTTCTTTGTGAATCTAATAGTCATTGAAGAGGGCCTTGAGCAGATACTTGTGGAATCCCTAAACCAGAGACAACCTTGGTCTAACAATTATATATTTGATGGATAAACAAAAATGAAAAACGTTGATTAGAGTGAAAAGAATTACCAACTAGACTAATAGATGGCTCTTGCCCAAAGGATTCTTTTTACTTTCCAACTCCAACTCCAATTGATGGAGTAGTTAATTTATCACCTTCTAAACTATTAATAATTTCAATATCGAATTCAACAACAGTGTATTGTGCCATATAGAAACAAGTGAAGGCACATCACAGTTCTCAAGGAGGCATATCACTCTTGAGTTATAGAAGAAAGGGCTCATACAGGCCGGCCAGCTTTAGATAAGGCCTCCACCACCAGCAGCTAATCTGAGAGGCATGTGTGGCCAGATAAAGAGAGACTATTGTAAATTCTATTTCTGATTTTGACTTAGGATAAAGGAAATTGTATTCCTAAGTTTGAGTCACTTGCAAACCCTTTTAATAAACCCTAGTACACCTTATTGGATCTATAAGAGAGAGCATAGAGGTACGGATTCATTCATTGAGTCTTGAATCAGCAGCTAGCAGTTTAGGGGCATTTTCATGTAGCACATTCTTTTCATGTTCAGAATTAATAAAGGTAGTGACAGGTTTTGACAGTCCTTTACTGAAATCTGTTTGCCACGAGCCTAAAGACCAGGGCTTTGCAATCCTCTACAATTGCCCAAATCTGCATTAATATGGCCTGTGCAAAGGTATTCCTGAAAAGCTTGGTTCCATGCCATTTCTTGAACGTTGAATAGCCTCAGTTATTCGGTTCAACGCCGAAAAAAGTATCCTTGTCCAATGTCATAACCAAAGAAGATGCATTTTTAAATGCGAAGATATATAGCTATTGTAATGAATGACTTTAGATCCTTTTTATTAAGGATATAGCTTCAATGCACCCTTTTGGGAGGGACAAAGAAATCTAAATATAGGGAGAGGACTATCAACTTCTTGACAATTGCATCTGTAATTGCGCTGCATTTTGCTTTGCTTTCGCAATTACATTTTTATTTGCTTCCGAATATTTAATGCTAGTGAATTTGATGTATTTTGTTGTCTTGACTCTCAGGAATAGAATAGGGAAAATGACATGTATGAATTTATGTCTTCGTTCTCAGAAATAGAATAGGGAAAATGACATGTATGAATTCATGGGATTTCCTAATTTATTGTCTATGTATCCATGTGTCATTTAACCTTCAGAATTCACGGGTATTAACTTTCAGAATTCATGGGAATTCCTACTGTATTGTCTATGTATCCATGCATCGTATTTCGTATTTCTTAGCTCTACAAAATAGAATAGGGCAACTTACATGTGTCAATGGGAAATTCCCGCTGTATAGTCTATGTATCCATCTGTCATATTTTGTTGTCTCGACTCTAAGAAATAGAATAGGGCAACTTACATGTGTGAATTGCAGATAGCTCAAATGGGGATAATGCACCACTTCAAATTTGCATTTTCTAAAACATTCTTGGCTTAATACTTGGAAAAAACAATGACTATGGATGTAGATCCGCCTTTAATAGGGGATAGATGTGGCAATTATGTAGTCTATTTAGTAGCTAAAGAGGATGGATTAGGCATTGATACATGAAAAGGATTCGGAATTAAACCCACCAGGCAAAGCTAATAGGTGTACCCAACCCCAAGGTATTGTGTTGTTGTAAGAGGGGGTATAGATTTATCTTATTGTTCCTACTTTGTTGATAGTTGGGTGTTTCTTTGTGAATCTAATAGTCATTGAAGAGGGCTTTGAGCAGATACTTGTGGAATCCCTGAACCAGAGACAACCTTGGTCTAACAATTATATATTCGATGGATAAACAAAAATGCAAAACGTTGATTAGAGTGAAAAGAATTACCAACTAGACTAATAGATCAAAGGATTCTTTTTACTTTCCAACTCAAACTCCAATTGGTGGAGTAGTTAATTTATCGCCTTCTAAACTATTAATAATTTCAATATCGAATTCAACAACAGTGTATTGTGCCATATAGAAACAAGTGAAGCATAGGGAATTCCGGAGTCACATAGGCGGCTAGGCTCCTTCATGCCATGGATTACCTCTGGGTGTGAGGGAGAACTCCAATTTCCGACGATTTTCAACAAAAAATGGCATTGCCATAAGTGCCCACCTCCCTTTAAGCGAGAGCATATCTACGGGATTTGTTGCCCCCCTTGAAATTGGAATAGCCCTTAGTGTGGATATATTCTACTGACGAGCAAGACCAAAGCTAGCATAATATTGTATTAAAGAAGAAATGGCATGGCGCACATACAGGCCAGCCAGCTTTAGATAAGGCATCTACCACCACCAGCAAATCTGAGAGGCATGTGTGGCCAGATAAAGAGAGACTATTGTAAATTCTATTTCTGAGTTTGACTTAGGATAAAGGAAATTGTATTCCTAAGTTTGAGTCACTTGCAAACCCTTTTAATAAACCCTAGTACACCTTATTGGATCTATGTTTTAAGAGGGAGTATAGATTTATCTTGTTGTTCCTACTTTGTTGATAGTTGGGTGTTTCTTTGTTAATCTAATAGTCATTGAAGAGGGCTTTGAGTAACAATTATATATTCGATGGATAAACAAAAATGCAAAATGTTGATCAGAGTGAAAAGAATTACCAACTAGACTAATAGATGGCTCTTGCCCAAAGGATTCTTTTTACTTTCCAACTCCAACTCCAATTGGTGGAGTAGTTAATTTATCACCTTCTAAACTATTAATAATTTCAATATCGAATTCAACAACAGTGTATTGTGCCATATAGAAACAAGTGAAGGCACATCACAGTTCTCAAGGAGGCATATCACTCTTGAGTTATAGAAGAAAGGGCTCATACAAGCCGGCCAGCTTTAGATAAGGCATCCACCACCACCAGCTAATCTGAGAGGCATGTGTGGCCATATAAAGAGAGACTATTGTAAATTCTATTTCTGAGTTTGACTTAGGATAAAGGAAATTGTATTCCTAAGTTTGAGTCACTTGCAAACACTTTTAATAAACCCTAGTACACCTTATTGGATCTATAAGAGAGAGCACAGGTACGGATTCATTCATTGAGTCTTGAATCAGCAGCTAGCAGTTTAGGGACATTTTCATGTAGCGCATTCTTTTCATGTTCAGAATTAATAAAGGTAGTGACAGTTTTTGACAGTCCTTTACTGAAATCTGTTTGCCACGAGCCTAAAGACCAGGGATTTGCAATCCTCTACCACTGCCCAAATCTGCATTAATATGGCCTGTGCAAAGGTATTCCTGAAAAGATTGGTTCCATGCCATTTCTTAAACGCTAAATACCCCTGGTTATTCGGTTCAACGCCGAAAGAAGTATCCTTGTCCAATGTCATAACCAAAGAAGATGCATTTTTAAATGCGAAGATATATAGCTACTGTAATGAATGACTTTAGATCCTTTTTATTAAGGATATAGCTTCAATGCACCCTTTTGGGAGGGACAAAGAAATCTAAACATAGGGAGAGGAATGTCAACTTCTTGACAATTGCATCTGTAATTGCGCTGCATTTTGCTTTGCGTTGTTGTCTTCGACTGTGCATAGAGATATGAAGAATGTTTCAACATGGGCCTTATCATATCAACCAACTAAATCTATATTTGTAGGCACTGGCACTAGGTAAACTTTAATGGGTTATGGAACTTGACAATGGAATGCTACCATAGCCTCTACTAGTTTATTAATTGAATTAACCAAATTAATTGGAAAAGTTGTCAATTTAAGATCCAATGAGCCCTTCCCAATGCCTATATGACTCGACCAGCTTCCTTTCATGAGTCTCTATTGCACCGATACAGTTGTTTGACTACCACAAATGTTAATTTTAAATAACTTTGAAACTCTTTCAAAGATATACAAAAGTAGAGGAATCACAAGTATGCAGATAGCTCAAATGGGGGTAATGCACCACTTCAAATTTGCATTTTCTAAAACATTCTTGGCTTAATACTTGGAAAAAACAATGACTATGGATGTAAATCCACGTTTAATAGGGGATAGATGTGGCAATTATGTAGTCTATTCAGTAGCTGAGGAGGATGGATTAGGCATTGATACATGAAAAGGATTCGAAATTAAACCCACCAGACAAAGCTAATAGGTGTACCCAACCCCAAGGAATTATGTTCTTGTAAGAGGGAGTATAGATTTATCTTGTTGTTCCTACAATGTATCAAATCAATTAACAGAAAATGTAGAAAAGTATATAAAGAAATAAACAAATTTTATAATAATTAAAAAATGAATCAAAAATTGTCCCCATGACATAATTGATGCTTTTGCAAGGCTAATTGCAATTTGTGTTCCTCAGACATAGGATACATGATGACGACTAAATGTTCGATGCATTGTTATGTTTAGTCATGCAATGCAATTACAAGTCACAAAGCAAGTTGAACAATGCAAATGCATATAGAACAGAGAACCATTGTGTGTACCTTTGGGACTGGAAATGTCCACTGAACTGCTCAGACTGTTTATGTCGGATAAGATCCAATGCAGAGTTTTGATATCAGAGTTCAAAATACCACTGCCAAAGACCAAAAAGAACCTACTGTACATTAGAACCAGTGACTGTAAATGTATATCATTCCACTGACCAGTCAAATACAACTTAAAATTAATAAGTGAAATGAACAAATACAACTTAGTTTTAAAACGAAATGAGAAAGCAAATTTATTGTATGAATATCTAGTTCTTGAATGACTAATCAAAGAAGAAAGCCACTTAGTTCTTAAAGCTTATAGTTCAAAATTTTGCAGCTATCAATTATTGTGGTGATTATTATAATTTCTATATGTATCCATGGAAACATGATTTTAATATGCACAAGGAAGCATTAGTTTGTCCGAAACTGGGTAAGAAAGCCTAGTCTCCCTCTTGAATAATGGTACAAAAAATATCTCAGGGCCATTGGTAATGGTCTTTGTAAGTTTATTACCCTGAGCATAAAGTCTAGCGCTTTACAATCCTCTACAACTGCCCAAATCTGCATTAATATGGCCTGTGCAAAGGTATTCTTGAAAAGCTTCTGCTGAAGAACCGAATCACTAAGTTAACGATGACCAATGCTCTCTACTATTAGAAAACTGGAGGTTTCTCTATAGCTAGGATGAGGGAAACACCTCCTATTGAATGAGTGAACGGGAAGAGGGAGGACGACACATTTGATTGATAGCATGTGTTCTTGAGTACTCATTCTCTTGCATTAGAAAATTGGAGGTTTCTCTATAGGTAGCACGAGGGGAACACCTCCTATTGAATGAGTGAACGCCGAAGGTATTGTCAAATTACCTAAATCCCATCTTAAAGTCAAAATCAATGCTACTAAATTGCAAAATAGAAAATGCAAACATAAAGAGTTTGACAGCTAGCTTGTCGACTGTCACATAGACAGAAAAAATCCCCAGGGCCATTGGTAATGGTCTTTGTAAGTTTATTACCCTGAGCCTAAAGAACAGGGCTTTGCAATCCTCTACAACTGCCCAAATCTGCATTAATATGGCCTGGAAAATGACATGTATGAATTAATGGGATTTCCTACTTTATTGTCTGTGTATCCATTTGTCATTTAACCTTCAGAATTCATGGGTATTAACCTTCAGAATTCACGGTATCCATGTGTAGTATTTTGTTGTCTCGACTCTAAGAAATAGAATAGGACAACTTACATGTGTGACTTCATGGGAATTCCTATTGTATTGTCTATGTATCTATGAGTCATTTAACTTTCAGAATTCATGGGAATTCCTACTATATTGTCTATGTTTTTAGCCTTCAAGGATATATGAACATAGCCTTTACACTAAGACTCATTTACACTACCCACACTTACTACTACCTTACCACACTCACACAGCATACAGAGGCACTAACAAAAGATGATAGATTGAATTAGTGATTGAGTGATTGAACATGCATGTGCTTTAGCTACTACAACTGCTACTACCATGACACGCGTATGCGCCTACATACACACGCCATCATTTCACCGCCATAAGCTTGCCAGAGATTAAACAGGAATTGATGAAACAGCAATTAGGTGAACACTTTGAAGGATATATACACAGAAATGTGGGCCTGAGAGAACTGCGATTGTCTATGTTTTTAGCCTCCAAGGATATATGAACATAACCTTCAAGGATATATATGAACATATGCACAAATTACAAGCAAGAAATAACGATAATTAGGTGAACACTTTGAAGGATATATACACAGAAATGTGGGCTTCAGAGAACTGCAAAGTTCACACCAGTTTCCTTACTAACTAAAATATATAGGCCAAATTTGAAATACTGAAATTGAAGTAGAACTACCCGGCAAAACAAGCCGTCGAAGGGCTTCCTATTTGATTCCTATCTGGTTCTCCAAAGCACAGTCTAATGGATACAGCTCTGTCCACTGAGGCTCCAACTGCATCTTTAGCTTTGGCAGTGTTTCTATTCACAACAATTAGCACCTTGGAGTATGGGGCCAAAGCCGAAGGTATTGTCAAATTACCTAAATGCCATCTTAAAGACAAAATCAATGCTACTGAAATGCAAAACAGAAAATGCAGTTTGAGTCACTTGCAAAAACTTTTGATAAACCCTAGTACACCTTATTGAATCTATAAGAGAGAGCACTCCTCTTTTCATGTTCAGAATTAATAAAGGTATAGTACAAACAAAGATAGCAATAATCAATCTATCTAGTCAGACCTAAAGTGTGCACGTCAAACTTTTGGAATGTGCTAAGTCAATTAGCAGAAAACGTTAGCCAACGATGGGCATTTCTGTCAAACTTTTGGAATGTACCAAGCCAATTAATAGAAAATGCTAGCCAACGTCAAAATTTTGGAATGTATCAAATCAATTAATAGAAAATGCTTGAAAAGTATATAAATAAATAAACAAATTTTATAACTGAATAACTTCTCAGGTTGGCATTGGGATAAAGAATGCCCTAACGATAGGAATGCCCTGACGATATAGTCACCCTCTGTAAAAAACCTAAACCATGCAACCGCTAAAATATATCAAAACAATGCAGTAACATAAATAGTACCTGAAATACACCAATGTAGCAGAGCTGAAGCAAAAACAAAAGTGGAAGTGAGTTAACCATGAAATCAGTTGTAACTTTATTATATAACAAGAAAAGTTATTATATAACAAGAAAAGTAACTTACACGTAGCGGACGCTGCATGCATAATCTAGAATGGAATGAATAACACGTACATATCACCTGACTTACTTAACCTCCATCAAATCAGCCTCGCATAACCCCCATCAAATCACCGTCGCACTAGCTTACCTTAAGGTGATGGCCCAACAGATGGTATAGCTCACGGAACAGATGTCACCGCCATGCCACCTTAGTTGCTGGCATAAATTCGATGCCATGTTGTTTAACCCTCTCCCTGACCCTCTTAATCACAGAACCCAGATGACATTCTCCATGCAAATGCGCCTGCTACTTCTCCCTGCAATTTATCTGTTGTCTCCACAGCCCCATTGTCTGCAGAAAACTCATGGCTTGGTTGGAAGATGGGGCTAGGTTTGCACACACATTCCTGACAGGCTCATTGTTATGGCGAACATTCTTCTTGGCATTATCATTCTTTCATTGATTGTCCACATTTTCCATATTTAGCTTGGGCTTGATGTCCAGTAAAGTCATTTCCATTGATCTCACCTAAAACTCCCTCTAGAAATATGCACATCGTACAAGGATGAGGATAATTCACGCAACCATCATTATTTTTCGACCTAGTTTGAGAACAACCAACGTTCAAGAGAGATGTTGAATGGTACCCATTTGTAGAACTGAAGGAAGTGTTGTGATTGAGCAACTTCAGGGCATAATTCATGGCGGCCTCTAGCTCAGGGGCCAATTGAAGTCTGCGGAATTGAGGAGCTGGGTACCATTAACATAGCAGCGGGTTTGCCAAGTGGGTGAGAAGATGGGTTCAAGTAGGACGATGAAGCAAGACCAAGGAAGGGAGGGAAAGCCCTCCTCCCTTTTCTGCTCATGTCCCGGTGACCTCCGACCTTGTGGTTAACAGCCACATGCTCTAACCAACTAAGCTATTCCAGCACATAAAGCATCCTGCTAATTCATAATAGTAGCGCATTATTCCAACACATAAAGCATCCTGCTAATTCATAATAGTAGCGCATTCTTCCACAGCTTCAAGTAATAATCCCACCCGTATCCAAAAAGAGCCCGATGCTTCCCGATACCCATTAGATATAGACTGTCGCGCGGCCTGCTTGCTCCTTGCCCATATGCAATAGATCACTCCCTATATCCCCCCTCGAAACGGCGTTTCAGACCCCTCACTCAGCATAGTTTCTCAAATTACAAGCTTGGTTGGTTTTCATAATAATAGTAGGGCTCAATTATTATATAGAAAGGGGGAATCGGAGAAAGAAATGCGTGCCACCTTAGGAAGGAACATAGTAGATACGGGTTGAATAACCAGATTTTGGTATCCGTTGCCGAGATTTAACCCGGGTCGATTGCTTACTTTACAAGGAAATCGAGGAAAACCACTGCCAATGCTGCCTCTTCTCGGATCTTGACTTCTGGCTTCAAGACAGAGACATTCCCGCTCTGATGAAATACTTTAATTTCAAGCCCCCGTTCGATCGACCCAGGATTCAACTTCCCTACAGGGTTTTGTTGCTTGGGCTAATCTCGGTATGATTCGACTAGGCCTAAGAAGCTTCCTGCCCAAGCGATACCCAACATCCCATCCGATCCCAACCGGAAAATGGGTAATGACTTAATAAGATTTCAGTCACAATTCAACCGACCAAACAGAGAACGCTAACGCAACCAAACCGAGAATGCTAACGCTAACTAGGAAGTGAAGGGTTTCTCAGCGCATAGTAAGCCCTTCAGGTGTGAGCTGATCGACACCTATACCAGAGATCTGTCAATTACCAAGATTGACACATATACGGCATAACATGTGTCTAATTGTTAACAAAAATACACTTACTTTCGCATTCAAAGAACATACGCCATAACATTTCCTTAACATTAAATGTTGCAAACTAATGCTAAGGCAAAGATAGCATTACTTCATGCAGGTGACAGCTTGTTTTAATCACTTGCACTTGTCCGAACTCTTTCCTAGCTTTTGAGTCTGTATACCTCAATTTGAGGCCAAATAAGACAAAGATTTCATTCATTGGTTAAAAACACAAGAGACTTCAAGAAACTGTAATTAAAATTAAAAGAAATGTATTGGTTAATGTGTCATATCAAAATACTTTGCATTAAGTTAAAATGTGCTTATTGATTACCGTGTCAAACTAATGCAGGGACTAAAAATCGATTACTATAGTCCCTGCCAGCCCTGAAGAGGCAGGGACTAATAATAGTTACTTATTACATAAATTACATTGACTTGCTGGATATATTTATTACATAAATTACATTGACTTGCTGGATATATTTGTGCTTATCTGGACCCATCCGTATATATAATGGGAAAATATGACAACATATGGTAATGAGAGTTCAAAAGGTTTTCCTCTAAATTGTATCCATATCCACACCTGCAACCAGATGCACCGCTACAACGTAGGGTATAAAAACTAATGTTTATCACAATGGCAACGTCTAGAACTCTATAAAAAACAAATCAATTCTTATCACAATGGCAATGTCCAACTCAATAGAAACTTGTATATTTGATTTCTCAATATATAAATTGGAATAATGATGAGAGTAAGGTAAATATTGCTCGAACTTTTATTTACAGAAGTTATTTAGATTCCTACCGAGGAGAAGTTATTTAGAAATTACTATAGAATTTTGCTTTGATCCAGAGAAGGGTATGTGGCAGTGGGAGAAGTTAGAAAACGTCATCAATCGGGGATGTGATGATATTATGCCTATGCACAAAATTTCAAAAATGAAATATTTGAATAAGCAATATCGCCAAACTATAACAATTAAACTTCTTATTTTTGCTCTTCATAAAAGTTATTATTATGATATTATTCATTTTTATGTGAGTTGTATTTTAAGGGAACTTTATTTTTAGGTAAAGCACTCACTGAGTGTTTTTAAGGCTTGTGTTTGAGTCAACCAGTCATAAGATTCATTGTCATGTATGGAAGGCCTTTTTTTTTGGCATGTTACGTATTGTAATGAGTACACAGAAAATAGTAGATTCTTTAGTGATGAGGATTGATTGCTTATGAGCAGAAAGGCTCATGGCCATAAATCAGTTATAAAGAACCTCTGTCAAACATTGTTATATTTGGCATGGTTGGAAGCGGTATTTAAAATTGAACTTCTCCCAGCTTTTCCTTCATTTCTGGCTCGTTTCATAAATGATAAAATTAAATTCTCCATAAAAACAAATTTAAAATATAAAAATCACTTGTAATTTAGATTAAATTTTATATTTCAAAAGAAGGGAAATATTTTTAATAAGCAGTCAATATTTTCCATAAAAACAAATTTAAAATATAAAAATCACTTGTAGTGTAGATTAAATTTTGTATTTCAAAAAAGAAAATATTTTTAATAACCAGCCAATATTTTTTTATGTTTACGAGAATCCATACTTTGGAGCAACACAAAAATTACTCCGACAGTTTCGTAGAAGAGACTAGTAATACAACCTCATACTAGTTATATCACCGAATCTTGCCAATCAAGGTCAACTAAAACACATTATCTAAGCAAAGAGGTGATTCTTGTATGGATGTGTCCTATAGGCAGAGGATTCATGAGCAATAGTGAAAATATTCATAAATTCCCATATTTTGATGGGAAACAGAGTGCCAACTACTATTACAAGCATTAAAAATTATAAAAATGTGATCCATATGGAGTTTGCAGAGAGATAATTCCATAAACCCTATGTCTGAAAATAAATTACGTTCTAACTGTGTTTTAAATGTTACATGCTCTACGTTTTGATCCCTTCTATGGATCAGCATAAGGAGACTCAAAGTCTAGCGATGATCTCACAAAAGGAATATTTATGGATCAGCATAAGGAGACTCAAAGTCTAGCGATGATCTCACAAAAGGAATCAAAATATTGGCTTAAATTACGTTCTAACTGTGTTTTAAATGTTACATGTTCTACGTTTTGATCCCTTCTATGGGATCATCATAAGGAGATTCAAAATCTAGCGATGATCTCACAAAAGGAATCAAAATATTGAGCAAATAAGATTTAGACTACAATTTCCTTATCAAGTTATGCCCATGTTATTTTAAATCTGTTCATTACGACAAACACACAATAAGAATTTTTAATGGAGTTAAATCTACAAATCTAAAATTTTATCAATGAAATTTTTTTAGAAAAATCATTTATTATGACTAAAATAATGATGTGGCCATCACTCACTTTTGAGATACACATGTATAATAATGGTTTTTAACAAAGTTACATATAGAAATCTGAAATTTTATCAATGAAAATCCTTTATCATTACTTTAAAAATGGTGTGGCCCTCATAGGCTTTAAAATGCAAGAATACAAAATGGTTTTGATGTGTGAACATTACCTATGTTCTCAACTTAATATAAAGTATTTAATATTGCAACCATACACCTTTATTTATCTCTACCGTTTCTTCTTTAAACTTGTTTTTTAATGAAAATTTCTTCTATATGGGTTTTCCCTCTAGAATATTTTCTTCAATCTTTCTTCAACATGAAAGTTATTATCATTTATTTAAAATGAGTCTTGATGTTTGAAATTTGTGTTTTTAATTAATGAGCTTCAAAATTCATTATTGGTTTGAGTGAGATTGTGGTTTTCTTTATCAAATATTGTGGGTGCAAATTAAGAACTAGAATTAAATTTAGATTTACATATCTAATAATAAAGCTTTAGATTTATCACTCTAACATTTAAGCTTTGATATTTTTCTCCATTCAAAATTCTCAATTAATTACTAACCATGTAAATTTAAATATAAAATTTCTCAATGCATTATTGTGTTTCAAAATGGCCATATAAAGCTAAAAGTAAATATAAGTGAGTTTGAAAGATTAAAGAGGGTGAATGAATCTATTTTCGTTTGAACAGAAAGTTCTTCAAAATGGCCATACAAACATAAAAGTAAATATAAGTGAGTTTGAAAGATTAAAGAGGGTGGATGAATCTATTTTGGTTTAACAGAAAGTTCTAAAATGTGTTTGACTAAATTAAGTTCTAAGATGCCTTTACATTTTTTTCAAGCTTAAATTTTATATTATATTCTACAAAACAAAAATATAATTGAAAAAAAGCATAAAATCTTTATCATCTCAAATTTTGAAAAAAAAATTGAAATTAGTTTCATATATAAAATTAATAATATCTTTTTTACAATAATCTATTACAATAAAAGT
Source organism: Pinus taeda (assembly GCA_000404065.3). Lineage (NCBI taxonomy): Eukaryota > Viridiplantae > Streptophyta > Pinopsida > Pinales > Pinaceae > Pinus > Pinus taeda. The sequence continues at coordinate 27,038 of APFE030860847.1, forward strand.
TATAGTTGTTTTGTTTTAATATGAAAATTTTTTATTATTTAATTTACAATAAAATATGTTATTTTTTTTAATTAATATATTTATTTAGTCAATCCTTTTATTGATTAATTATGTAAATTTTGAAAAATTTTTTTTGTCACCTAAAAAGGATAAAATGAAATTGTCAATTATTGATACATTTGATCTTCTATAACATTCTAATCAACCATGTAATCTTCAAAATACATTTAATGTTAATCTATATGAAGATGATTAATCAAATAATGTAGAGCTTGTTGAAAGGAAAAACCCATCAAATAAATGCAAAATAATATTCAAATCTAAATGAAAGACAAAAGTTCCATAGGCTTATGTTGTAAAATATTGTAATGGTAAGGAAAGGATGAGACACTCCATTTGGAAAAGAGGGAAGTACCATTCATCAAGTTAGTGGTCTAAGTGGCCATACAAAATCAGAAGCTAATAAATTCATTTTACAAATATTGAATGGAGAAAGAAAATGAAGTAATATTCCTATCACTAAACATGTTGAACTAATGATAAATGTTGAGAAGGAAATGATTATATTGTGATTGGAAACATGTATTTTGTTTCCATACATGATTTATATTAAGAAATGTATAAGTCAATATGTAACTTGAATAGGTATAAATGCACTCCACACATGCCTCTAATAGATGAATATTTTGTATACACAAATACAACATCGAAAAAGAGTTTTTTCAAGCTCCTAAAAAGGTGTGTTGGAACAAACTAAAAGAGGATATTTTACATAACCCATTGAATCAATTTTAGTTAACGAAAGAAATGATCAAACTATGGAAAGCCTTTTGATAATTTATATTACATATTTTAAAACTGGAGAAACAGGTCAATTTGTAACAAAGTTTATATGTTTTCTTCAAATAAAGGATGGAAAAGTTGTGTGTATATATATGATGCAGTGAGAACTCATTTACCATAAATGGACCTCTTTAGTGAATTTAGTTTGTTTTGGCTTGAATGGTGCATTTTCCATGAGGGATATTCATGAAGTTTTATCTCCTAAGCTTCATCAAGATGCTTGTCATGTATTAGATATCCATTACATATCTTATAGGGAAGCATTATGAGCCAATGATACTTCATCTCATTTTCCAAAGTTGTAATATATTGACAAATTTGTAAACAAAGTTTATTCATGGCGTAGGAAATAAACTAAAAAACACGGAGAATTGAAAGAGCTAATGGAATGATTTCAACCCACTATGTTAGAGATCTTACATTTTTATCAAATTAGGTGGCTCTCCAGAGGCAAGGTCATGGAAAGATTTATTAAACTCATGTCTTCTTTGTTAAAGAATTGGTAGTTAGGGGAGAAACAAATGTATGAGTTGACAATAATATTTCAAGTGAAATTTCGCAAGCATCTACTTGCAAATGCGTTCATTGAGTTAAATAAGTTGAATCAAAAGTTCCAAGAGGATCATGTTGATATTACATCTATTAAGACTATTTTTGTTCTATCAGCATGTTTTGCAAACAATTTTTGGAAAGCATTTTTTGGATAAGTGCAGTGCACATGTCTTAATTTTTAGTTAAAGCACAAGGAGGAATCCGTGAATTTGTAGATAGCATAGGTATGATACATTTACATTCTTCAAATTTTTACCAAAGATGCAAAGATGAGAGGCACTAGATAATTAAATTCTTTTGGGTAAATGTTTTTTTGTAAAGGTGATTGAATCTTTAGATAGGAGGTTCATAGATTTACATGTATTTATAGTTTGTAATTTTTTTAGTTCTCGAAATTATTATGCAAAAGTGAAAGATAGAGACAATCAAACAAAAAGATGGTTGAAATATTTATGTGAAAAATTAGTGTAGGAGAATCACCTATTATGAATATTGTTACATGTTGGAGTGAAATAGATAAATTTATTTGTACTATTTCTAAATCATATCTTAAAAAACATATACATGGAGCATAAGATCTATGTAGAATTGAATCTTAAATTATTTCCATATTTAATACAATTATATCAAATTATTCTCATTTTCCATTATAAAATAAATTTATATGCCATAATTATTCCCATTATCCATTGTACAAATAAATTTATATTTTTAAGATCATAAAAGGTATAGAATGAATAGAACAAACACATATTTACACTTTTTTATTATTGAAATTTGAAAATTTTCCGAATCAGAAGAAGACGAATCGGGCCCGAGAAGTTTCTCAGCGATCTTCTCCAGCACACGGCCTAAAAAAGACGCTACCTCCTCTGGATACTCCCCATTTCAACTTATAAACATGAGAGAAAATCCACACCTAGTCAGAAAAACAAATCATTCAAAGAAAATACAGGCCTGTAACTATGGCACGTTTTTATTGCAGGCTGGACGTCCCGTTTCTTACGAGCATCCATGGCCGACTCCTCGTAGGAGGGATCATCGTGCCTAGCTTTGACTGATCGACGCAGCAGGGTTCTTATGAATACTAATCATGGCGATCTGGTAAGCGACTGCAACGAATGGAAGCCTTGGATATAAATCGTTCAAGTTTCAGAGCCTTGGTGTGTTCTCGCACGTATTAGTTCAAGTTTCAGAGCCTGTGAGCAAAGCTGGTGAGTTCCCTCGCAATCTACTTCGTTTAATAATCCGAATGCAAACGAATACAGCGAAATCTAAACTGACTTCGGATGTAGCTCCAAGGGAACAGGCTAAGGCTAAGGCGGTTTAGCTTCATAAGCGTGACAAGTGGGGAAGAAGTGGACATATGGTAACAAGTAAATTTAGTTTTATTAAACTTTTCAAATTGCAAAACAATAAAGCTATAGTGAGCCTGCTTTAATCTTGATTTCAACTCTAATATTTTGTGTGGATTTTTTTTTAAAATGTAAATTGAATTTTTTTTGGTCTATTTAATTTAATATGATAAATAAATAATATGTGGGATAGAAAGAAGTTTCTCTTCGAAATTTTAGTTACTTCGGTTATTTTATATGGATGTGAGGTTTGAGGTTGTAGCATTTTTAAAGAATCCTAGAGAAAGATTGAAGAAATCCAGAAGCATTTTATAATGTATAACTTCAAAATTAAAAGAAACACACCCTATCCTATTCTCCTTATAGAAGTGCGTCTTTCAGCTATCGGGAGCCTAGCTATGACTAGGCTTTTGTTGTACAAGAACAAACTCACTAACATAGGAGACCATAGACTTCCTAAGCTAGCTTTAAATTCGAGCGAAAACCACCTAAGGCTCAAACGAGATTGGTACAAAGACACGAGGGTCTGGTTAAACCATTGGGAGATCCATGAGAATGTGGTGTGAAAAAGATTAACATTAAAAATATTCTTACTTCTAAGTTCAAAGAAAAATTGTGGTGTGAAAAAGATTTAGCAGCTAAAATAAAATTAAGATATTATAAGGAGGTCATCAACCCCACCCTAGAAGATCAAAAGTATCTCTCTGTTTTAACTAGCTTAAAGAAGAAAATTAATATAGCCAAGATTCCATAGTGGAATGGGTCGTTGGGCACTTCCTAAAACACCATGGATGGAAAGGTTTTTCCATTGAGAATACGAACATCGAGGATGAAAATCACTTCCTCTTAGAGTGCCCTGCTTACAACCACATTAGATTTCAGTTTCAAAATCTTAGAGTGCCCTGCGTACAACCACATTAGATTTCAATTTCAAAATCTTTGTTGCAACACTGACCTTCGTAGCCTTTTATGTTGTCAAAACTACTGTGAGCTTGGTAGGCTTCTCTCTGAGTTTTTTGAGCATAGGATTAAAATCTTAAATCAAACTAAATAATGCATTTCTTTAGGTCCGATAGACCAAAGTTTGGTCTCAATGGACGTTAACCACCACCACCATCATCATAAACTAAATGGTTATTAATAAATAAATTAACACATTTATATAAATCAAATGGCTAATAAATATCAATAACTAAAAAACGCTATTTCATAATTAACGACTTAAAAAATATATAAATTAATAATTAATAAAGTTTGTTTTAAGAATATTATGCTAACTATAAATTAAGAAGAAATTTTTATATAAATGAATAATATACATTTAAAAACAATATAATCAACTTGTTAACATCTGTATTTATTTGACATTCTTATACGTAGATTGTTTAAGTATAAAGAGGTTTACTAACAAAGATGGTTACCAAGATTATACTGACTATTAATTTAATCTTATCATTCACCTACCATATCATTGATAATAAATAAAAAATTCAAAAACCTATGCAAAATCAAACCTATCTATAACATAACTAAAATTATAAAAAACTTATCTTTAATAACTTGCATATAATGTAGTATTTTATTAATTAATTATTATATTTGTGTTTAAAATGACAAATACAAAATAAATTTCTTATTGAATGATTATCACTTAGTTAATGGAGTCGTTTACGGAGGTGGAGGAATTAACCAAATGGCTAAAAGTAAGCGGAAAAATTGCCATAATGGCCAAAAATGGATTCAGTACCATCAAAAAATTCTAAGGCACCTAAAATTATGAAGTTTGATAGCTTTTATTTAGATTTATAAAAATCCCTACCCGATTTTTTCAAAATATGACCCAAATTTCCATAAATTTCAAGAAAAAAACATAATTGTTACACTACAACTTATTACTAATTAATATAATAATAATAAATTTTATTGCTTTAAAAAATTCATGTTAATAAAAAATATTATCTGAATTAATTATAATTAAATATAGCTTAATATTTCTTTTAAAATTTAAAAAGATATTTTTACTTTTATATAAGGGGATGTTCAAATTGAAATGAGTTATTGATAAACCCACAATTTAAGAAATTTACCATGTAAATTATCTGAATATACATCTTATTATTTCATAAAAATACAATGAACTAAAAAAAATTAACTATATTAGTAAATGAATAATATAAAAGAATAATTTTTTATGAAATCAGTTATGAAAACCACACATTTAAAAATTACAATGTAAAAACACTATTTGAAATTAATATTATTTTAATTTGATTAAAAATATAAAAATTAAACAAAAATAAACTATAATATATAAAAATTAAATAAATAAAATTTTTTTATACAGTTTTTTAAAAATGAGGGGCGGAATATGGCCAATATACAATTTAATAAACAAATAAATAAAAAATAATCCAATAATAAAAGAAACACTGAATAACACACCATTTTATAAAATAATCCTATAAATTATAAATATTAATTTAAATATTAGATACTTTATAAGAAATTCAACCAATAAAAAAGTACCACTTGACATGATACCATTAGCCGAGATACTTTGACCAAGTCAAACTTTATAATTTATTAAAAGATTTATATCATATCAAATCAAATTGAACATATCAAATGAACATTATTGAGATGATGGCTGTCATATTAATATGGTTGATCCTGAAATAATGAGACTACTTCGCTATTCAGATAGAAAATTCACTTTATAAATGTCAACATGACATTATAGGGCATGCAATCCCACTTTATAAGGAGTTGTCACTAAAGACAACTGTCTTTACAAGTACGTAACCATCAAGTACGATCATACTGATAAAAAGTCATGAAAAAACGTTGGGTTGATTATTACATATGGTGTTTAATTTATTTTAAAATAATATTTTATGATGTAAAATATCATACTATTAAAAAGTCATGAAAAACGTTGGCTTGACAACGACATATACTGTTTAATTTATTTTAAAATAATATTTTATGCCTTAAAATTTTGACTATCGTAACGAGCGAACCAATGCGTTCCCACTCCTATCTACAAAAGGTGTGGACGAGGTCAGGAGATCGAACATGAAGCTGTTAACGCCAACCAGCAGCAGAAAAAGCGTATTGAGGGAACAACACTTGGCTGCTTGGCTCTTGCAGGCCTCTGTTACGGCCAAAATATCAGGACGCTGACGCTCCCTGGATGTTTTAGGCTTCTCATCGAGACAAGGAAATCGTAATGAAAATCGTAATGAGAGCGCTGGATCTGGAATTGAACTCCAGAACAGAGGAAGGCGTCATTATCGGAACTTCGAACGAGAAAATGGCAGGAAGTTCCACGAGCGAGGTAGCGTCGTCGTCTACTTCCAGTTGTGATCCCGGTAGCCCATCCCAGGCTGCCATGAAAGCAAAAACAAGTGGAAGCGTCGAGGTTTCGAATTCGATGACGGGCCAATCTGAGACTCCGAGGACTCGAACCCGGCCGCTGGCAGGGGCACTAGCAAGATCCTGTAATGATCGGAGATACATACCGATGAGGAATAATTTCAACGGCAAGAGGCGGTGGCAAAGGGGAAACAGAGCTCCCCTCACGATTATGAGAGCAGACGCCGCAAATTTTCAAGCAATGGTTCAGCAGATGACGGGTTTCCCACTCGAGAAAAGCAGCAGGCCGGCCTCCTCAATCTTTAAGCCACAGCCAAAGCGGGCCGACGCGCCCTCTGCTCTCTTCAAGCCACAGCCAAAGCGGCCTGGCGAAATCGGTGCAATATCATCCTCTCGGCTTCTACGTGCCTGGGGCTTCCGGTTGCCATAAACGGCTTATTTGGTACTCGCCCTAATCATCTACAATCAAAAGCCTTCTGCAACAATTTGGCAGATTTTCTAAGAGAGAAGTCCGTGTATCCATTGGGCACTGCAACATCTAGTTCACATATTAATTGCATCTGAGGTAATCACTTTACAGAGTCCAATTAGCGTTTTCGCTGAAACTGATCTCTGGAATTTTGCAATTCTTACGCCAATATTGGCAATTCATAATTCTTCTTTCTTCTTGTTCAGAGATGAATTTGTATGCAAAAATTTAAGTTGCAATATCCGTTTATCTAGATGGTCCAAATTATGGACCATTATTATATTTCTTCATTCGGGAGCAATACAGTATTACTTGGGTTCATATTGGAAGATATTTATTGACAAAAAAATCACATAATATATTAGAGAATATATATAGGGTTAGAGAGTATATAAAAATGAATCCCAAAGTTAATGAAAAAATATAAAAAGGTATAAAAATGTTAATATATAAATAGATACCTTCAATATATAGTGAAAGTAAAGATTTTTAAATTAGGAAAATGTATTGGGTTCTATTGGGTTCATATTGGTAACAGGTTAAATAATATCAGAAATTTATTGAATAAGACCTGTGAGTATTACCTCCACTATAGGATTCCATTATTATATATAAATAAAAAGTGCCCCTAACCTTTTCCCGCTGTGGGCTGACCTCGTTTGCAATCGTAACATTCCCCGGCTCAAAGCCCCAGGGATGCCCCAATTGGAATCCTTTTAATACCTCGGCGACAATGCGAAAGGCGAAAAGCCCTGGCAATATTCCCCAAGCAAACCAATGTGAAATAGTGTGAATACACAGCGCGAAGGCCACGACAATACTCCGCCCCCAGGCCTGTCAGTTGATAGCCTCGCCAAATAATGTTGTCGGGTTTTGAAGAAAACAGGGATATCATTTCTCTACGCTTCCATTGTCTTATAATTTCGTCAGGCTCGATTATCCTTCTGCAAATCGCATTGTTAGCATTAAAATTAAAAGTTTCCCGGCTATATCAACTCCGCGTAAATAATGAGTTCTGACCCATGCACAGCAAACCTTGGCGACTAGAAGAAATATAATAATTGTCCGTATACAGGTTCCCGCATCAATTAACAAAGAAAGAAAATTGTAATCGCAGAGGCCAGAAAAAGAACTTAACACTCAAACTCGCGTTGCTACTCTCACAGGCAGCCTCAAAGAAAATCCTAAATAGCAGTTAGCTCTCAATATTGGAAGCTACGTTTGGCTAATAAGCCATTTATTAAAAAAATACCTCAAACTAATTTGGACTTCTAAACATCACTGGGAATAAATTTTTTTTAATGATGCCCCTGCATCATACACCCAGATTTCAAATTGTTCATGGACTCCTCTTTATAATATCCCCTGCCAATTCTTTTCTGTAACAATGCAACAGATACCAAAGGTTTCTGGTTTGTGTGGTTCCCCATTTAAGCAATCCTTTCATCCATTTTATCTAGGATAGGTTCATTGGCAACAGTTGAGTCTTCCACCTTGGCATTTGGCATGGTATATGATTTTCCTAAAATTGTTTGTTTCTCCTTGAGTAGGCAGATCCTTCCTTTTGCTATCCAAGCAAAACCCACATAATTGCAAGGATCAATTGAAACCGTACGTGTTGACTTGTTTATTTCTTTATGGTTTCCTACTCACGGTACCCTGCTGCTTTACCATTTGCAACACCATTTCCAAACTTATCCTGCCCACTGTTATTCAAAATTATGGACTAATCTTCATTAATTCGAATCCCCTTTGTTATGAACATTTCTATTATTGAAAGCACTACTCGTTTTGCATTTTCTGTTTGCACCTGGTCATGAAACATTTCATCTTCAAAGTCAAATAAATTCTAGTTTGTTGAAGGTTGATTTGTCACCTTCAATTGTTGCAATCTCTGCCTTAGTTGTTTGGTCTTGCTTCTTAATTTTTGCATTGTTAGTCACCAATTGTTTCTCATTCATTAATAGCATGCTCGGATCCGCTATCTCTTTGGCCCTTTCAAATTTTATTTGCAATAACACATGTTTATGTCCATCTTTTTCAAAACCATATGTGTCCATCCTGCCATTGTAACTCACCCTACTCTCATATTGCCATGGAATTCTAAGCAAGACATGACAAGTATCCATCTACATAACATCACAAACAACTTGTTCTTTGTAGTTTCCAATCTGGAACTCCATTTGGCATTTCTTACTTACCAATATTTGTTGCCCTTTCTTGAACGATAAAAATTTGTATGGTACACGATGTGGCATCTTGTCTAGCTGCAATTTCTCTACCATTTCTATTGAAATAAGGTTATAAGTACTACCATTATCAATAATCAACTTGCAACATTTCCCTTTTTCTTTGTAGGGTGTTTTGAATAAGCTTCTCTTGTGCCCTAGTTCATCTGCATCTAACACTTTCTTCAGCAATAAAGATTCTACTTCTTCTAACGAATTAACACATTCATCCACAACCTTTGGAGGTTTTGGTTCAGGTCCAGTTTGTGTTAATTTTACCCTTTTTTGTTTTCCAACTGTCGCTGGACATTCATATGGATAATTCCCCAATTGTCCACAAATGAACCATCTTACCTGATCTCCACCTCTCCCTCTGCCTCTTGAATAAGTAATTTTCCCTCTAGCATCACTAGTTTTCTCTCGCTACGATTGTTGGTTTGAGTTGCTAGCTTCTCCCATTCGCTGCTACTATTTTGTTCCAACACACCTTGTTCTCTTCCTCTGTCCCTGGTTCCTCATCAACTTTTCCTAAGCCTTCAATGCAACTTGATATGATTCCTCAACATATCTCAACGTATTCATCCTGAATATCAAATCTCAAATGTATCCTCCATGTATCCTGATATAATGTTCACTTTATAAAATTCTATCATATAATCCCTAATAGTCAATGTCTTATGCTTAAGATTATGCATATTTCTAAACAAAATTAATTGACAATCTTTAGCATGGAATTTACCTTTTAGTTTACTAGTCATCCTGCTCCAACTCTTGATATTTTCTTTGTTCTTCAAGGCCCTTTCTTCCTACACTTGATCCCACCATAAAGTTGCATGTCCTCTCAGTTTCGTGACAACAAATATGACTTGCTTGTCTTTTGATATCTTTGCATATTCAAAATACTTGTCCAAAAAACTTATCCATTCTACCAATTCTTCTAGATCCAAACATCCATTATATGTATGTACTTATGCCTTTGACCAAAAATCTAGACCAAAACATGACTCTAGAAACTTGATCTCTGGGATTTTGGAACTATCTCCTCTTCCTCCTCACTTGTATCCCCTGTATGATCATGATGTATGGTAGCTTCCATGGCTTCCAGTCTTCGTTAGAGAGTTATCACTTTGTCCCTCAACTCTGCATTTGCAGTTGGTCAGCCTTTTCCTTGACCTCTACCTCTTCCAACTCTAAATGGAATTCTTTGACAAACATATTAGTTACAAGGATAAATTAAGATCAATCAATGAGGCTTTATTTTCCCTTTCTAGATAGCTTACTGCTCTAATACCAATTGATGTCAGGTGAAGTATCAAAAAATTGTTCCTCTTCCAGCTCAAACACACTACAACGAATCTTGATTTAACTCATTAAAATTTAATAGCCATCGTGACTCAAGATTTTACAAATATTCCCAAATTTGAATAAAACCACAAATTTCATGATACCTGGGCCTTTTAAACACAAGTCCCTTAATATTAGTCCATTGTGCTCATAATCTCTTGGAGTTTTAGTATTAATCCCTTGGGTTTATTATTCCTTTGGGTTTATAATATCAATCCATTGGGTTTGTGATTCCCTTAGGTTTATGATATCAATCATGGTCAACCATGGTTGAATATCACATTGTGACAAGGATTGTTGCACCATGAAAATAAACCATGCTTATTTTAGTGTTTGTAATATTTATATTAGGGTTTATAATATTAATCCCTTGGTTTTAATATTTTCCCTTGGGTTCATAATATCAATCCCTCGGGTTTATTATTAACTTTGGTTTATAATATCAATCATGGTCAACCATGGTCAAACATAACCAACCATGGTTAATCATGGTCGAATGTCGCAGTGTGAGAAAAATTATCTCCATATAAAAATCATGGACAATCATGGTCAACCATGGTCAACAATGGTTGATCATGATCAACCATGTTTTGTAGAATCAGACATGGTCAATTGTGGTCAACCATGGTCGAACATCGCATTGTGACAAAGATTGTCTCGATATGAAAAACAAGCATGATCGACCATGGTCCAACATCGCATTGTGACAAATATTGTCTCGATATGAAAATAAACCATGGTCCAATATCACATTGTGATAAGGATTGTCTCAATATGAAAATCAACCATGGTCAACCATGTTTATTTTAGAGTTTATAATATTTATCTTAGGGTTTATATACGTTGGGTTTGTAATATTAGTCCCTTCAGTTTAATATTATTCCTTTGGGTTCATAATCCTTTGGGGTTTTAGTATTAATCCCTTGGTTTTATTATTCCCTTGGGTTTATAATATAAATCTTTTGGGCTTATAATATTAATCATGGTCAACCATGGTCAATCATAGCCAACCATGTTCAACCATGGTCAAATGTCGCATTGTGACAAAGATTTTCTTAATATCGAAATCAACTATGGTCAACCATGGTCCAATGTTGTGTTCTGACAAAGATTGTCTCGATATGAAATTCAATCATGGTCAATCATGTTCCAACGTCGCATTGTGACAAGAATTGTCTCAATATGGAAATCAATCATGGTCGACCATGTTTATTTAAGGGTTTATAAAATTTATGTTAGGGTTTTCGTACATTGGTTTTATGATTTTTATTCCTTGGGTTTATTATTCCCTTGGGTTTATAATATCAATCCCTTGTGTTTATTAATCTAAGGGTTCATATTTCTAGGGCCTAATATTATTCCCTTAGGTTTATAGTCCCTTGGGCTTACCATGCTTGAATGTCGCATTGTGACAAATATTGTCTCAATATGCAAATCAACCATGTAAACCAAGGCCCAACATTGCGTTCTCACAAAGATTGTCTCGATATGAAAATCATTCATGGTCAACCATGGTCCAACATCGCATTGTGACAAGGATTGTCTCAATATGGAAATCAACCATAGTCAACCATGTCTATTTTAGAGTTTATAATATTTATGTTAGGGTTTATATACCTTGCGTTTAAAAAACTTATCCCTTGGGTTTATTATTCTTTTGGGTTTATAATATCAATCCCTTGGGTTTATTAATCTAAAGGTTCATATTCCTGGTTTAATATTATTCCCTTTGCTTTATAGTCCTCTGAGTTTACCATGGTCGAATGTCGCATTGCCACAAAGATTGTCTCAATATGGAAATCAACCATGGTCTAACATCGTGTTTTGACAAATATTGTCTCGATATGAATATCAATCATGGTCAACCATGGTTAACCATGGTCCAGCGTTGTAGTGTCAAGGATTGTCTCTATATGGACATCAACCATGGTCAAACATGTTTATTTTAGGGTTTTTAATATTTATGTTAGGGTTTATATACATTGGGTTTATAATTTTTATCCCTTGTGTTTATTATTCCCTTTGGTTTATAATATCAGTGCCTTGGGTTTTTTCATTTAAGGGTTCACTTTCCTAGGGTTTAAAATTATTCCCTTAGGTTTATAGTCCTTGGGTTTTTAGTATTAATCCTAAGGTTTGTTATTCCTTTGGGTCAAACATGGTGAACCATAGGCAACCATGGTCAACCATGCTCAAATGTTGCTTTGTGACAAAGATTGTCTCAATATAAAAATCAATCATGGTCAACCATGATCAACCATGCTCCAATGTCACATTGTGACAAAGAATTTTTATTTTTATTTTTATTTTTTTAATGGGTCGTTCACAAACACCTTTGGTCAATGGGTGGCACTACGTCCACAGCCTTGAAAATTTGGGCTAACGGTCCCTCGCCTAACTGGCAAAGCCTTGACCCCAAAAGTCCTTTCGGGAGTTGACCCTGTGACCCTCCTATCTGGCAAGGTCCGACTTGACCATTGGAACTAACCCTTGAGGCTAACAAAAAATTAATTATTATCATTTAATAATTATTATTATTATGTAAAAATGAAAGAATTATTAATTATTTAATTAATTATTATTATTTAATATATAATTAAAAATATTAATTATGGTTCAACAATAAATAAATAATTAACTATTATTATTAATTATTATTAATAAATTATTATTATAATAAATTATTATTATTATTAATATTATTATAAATTAATAAAATAAAAAACATTTTTTTTGCGAAAAACAATATTAAAAAAAAATAATTAATTTTTAATAAAATAAGTAAATTATTATTTACATTTTATGAAAAATAATAAAGATTATTAATATTTTTATATATATTTAATCAATGGTTTTTGTGTCATAAAATACAAATGAGTTTTATACATATATCAACCACATTTTAACTAAAATAATTATTGTTATTACTAATATAATAATTATTTTATTAAGATATTTTTGTTAATTGATATTACTACTATTATTATCAAGTTAATAATTAATTATTAAATATTTAAATTATATTAAATAATTTAAAAGTAAATAATGTTAAATAAAATATTATATAGTAACTTAATATTATGTTAATATATAATACAATATTAATTTAATAACCATAAATATATAAGAATAGGGTTGTTATTATTTATATAGTTATTAATAATCATAAATAGTTGGTTTTTAAAAAAATATACATGATAATTAATATACATGATAATTATTAATATGGATGGTATGACATATATGAACTATATTGGTGATAAATGTGGTTGTAGATATATTTCATGTATAAATGTAATTCGGCTAATATATATACAGTGTGAAGGCCACAACAATACTCCATTGGTGTGCTTGTCAATTGTTAACCTCGTGAAATAACGTGCCGAGTTTTGATGAAAACAGAGATATCACTCCTCTACGTTTCCACTGTGTTATATCTTCGCCAGACTCGATTCTCCTTCTACAAGTCGCATTGTTAGCAATTACAGGAAAAGGGTTCAACACCAACTACACCAACTTTACCTAAATAATGAGTTTTTATCCCTGCACAAAAAGGCTTGGAGACTACCAGAAATATAATAATGGTTCATATACAAGTTGCCCGCATTAATTAATTAATAACAAAGAAATACAACTAAAATTACAGAGACCAGAAAAATAACTTAACAATCCACCTCGCACTACTGCTCTCGCAAGCAACATCTTTATTATATTATTATGGCCACAATTCGATGACAACAATTTTTTTATTAGATCCTTAAAAATACGATATAGCTATAAAAAATATAACGAAAATCCTAAATAATAGTTAGCTTTGAATCTTTTGATGATTGGACTTTATATATCTTTAAGTCGATTGTAGATTCTTGGAATATTTTGGGATTTGACGGACATGGGCACAGTCAATTTTTTGACCTAGCCCATGTGCGTCTGATCCTAGAATATTTCAGGAATCTGGAATCGACTTAAGCTCACCGATATTGGACTAATAAACCATTTATTAAAAAAAACATTTCACTATTCACTCGAATTAACTTGGACTTCTAGACATTACATGGAATAAAAAAAATTACGATGTTTTTTTATAAAATTTCAATATCAACTTTATATATATTTATATAGAGAAATAATGTGTATATATAAAAATAAAAATGAAAAAAATGTTAATTTAATTATTTTAAGTATAAATAAATTTTCTCAACTTAAATATAGAAAAAAAATAATTGAAAATGAAAAAATAAGTATTCTTCTACTACTTCTTAATACAAGATAAATAAGAGAGAGCTTTTTTATGTTTCATTTAAAAGAATATATATATAATATATTTTCTTATGACATGTCATGTGGATAATGTGTGAGCCATAAAATAAAATATTTCAATGTTCATATTAAATAATAATATTTGAATGTCGATATAATATATAAATATAATAATATATATAATATATATATATAAGCAAATTAAAGACAAAAAATATTAACACTTGAAAACATTTGTTATTTTTTGTGTTCAAAATGTAGCATTTTATACCATCTATATACTATATATATATATATAATAAAAATTATATATATATATATATATATATATATATATATATATATATATATATCTATATATATATATATATATATATATATATATATATATATATATATCCATCTTAGCATCGCCTCTATAAAGTGTCAAAAGGAATCAAATCTTCGAGGTGCAAACCTTTATGTTTTGCACTCTAAAATAAGTTTTCAACTCGGGAGATTTGATCTCTCTCCGCACTTATGGATTCGGGTTTAAAAAGGATCTATGTTGGTTATGTAAATTTCTTTATTATCTCTAAGCATCATTATTTCCATTAATCTTTTTGAACATATTGCAACATATTTTTATCCAATTGTAATGATGTTTAATGTTCATCACATTGTGACATCATTTGATGTACATCACATTGGAACATTGTTTGTTGTTTGTGACATTGTCATCATCGTCTTTGTTCACGTGTAATAACTTAGTTTAATATATATAAACTTTATTTCTTTTAATGCAAAATTATATTTTTTATTATTTTTCGAAATTGGTAAATCAATATTTGAATTGCATTTTTTAGATACATGTGTTCACATATAGTTTTTTTCTATTGTTTAAATAGATTCAAGAACAAAGAGTGCCCTTTTTAAGAGCACTCGTAAATGAAGATGGTGGTATTTTTTGAAATCTTTTCACCTAGTATATTTTATGTTTATTGATTTTTCATTTAGCCCTTTTGAAACTATCCAAAAAAAATGCAAGCATAACATTTAAAAGAAATTAGATAAAAACTATCATATGAATTCAAAAATTTCAAACTCATGTCATTGGATAGAGGATTCCTTCACGAATTCAATGTGATCAACTCTACCACCTAAAGACAAATATTGCCTTAAGTTAACACCATGCTACAATATGGTGTTGCAGAGAAATCTACAAAAGTGGAGCTAAAACTTTTTCTTTTGGTCCTCAACAGCTCGATCAAGTGATTTAGGTAAAATTTAAAATAGCTCGACAAAGGGTTTAATAAATCCTTAATCAATCTTGCGATAGGGATAAAGAAAATCTCTTGATCGAGATTAAATTCGATTAAGCCCTTTTTTTTGTTAGGAGTGAAGATCTGGAATGAGCTATAGCTAGATCAGTCTTTTTTAATCGTTACACCCCACCAATAACCAAGTACTAATCGATAATTTAACAATTTAGAATTTTTTTTGATAATTTTAATAATTTAAAAGAGCTTGGACAAGCTCCATTTTCAAATATCCCGACAAAACCAACAGGTTGCTCGATCGAGTACCTAAGTGTCCACAGGTTACATAGGATCTCGATTGAGTGCTTAAAAAATGCTCGATCAATCTTCTTTTCTTTGAATTGCACCTCACGTGCTTGCCAAAAAAGCGTAAACCACCTTTGTGAGTTCACCCATAAGTACTAATTTATTATACCTTACATATATTATTGATTACATAGAGTAAGAATTCTGGATCATATGGATTGAGGGGGGAAGTGAGAGAGAGACAAAGATAGAGGGAGAGGCGAAGAGAGAGAGGAGAGAGAGAGAGCCAGGAAGGAGGGAGGAGGGACGGAGGGAGGGAGGGAGAGACAGAGGGAGAGGGAGGGAGGGAGAGAGGGAGAGAGAGGAAGGGAGAGAGAGAGGAGGAGAGAGGGAGGGAGAGAGAGATGGAGGAGACAGGGAGGGAGAGAGCGATGGAGTTGGAGGGGGAGAGATAGGGAGGGAAGAACAAACACATAGACAAATAGAGATGGAGAGAGAGAGGGAGAGAGGAGAGAAGGAGGGAAGAGAGAAATAAAGAAGAGGAGAGAGAAAGGTAGAGAAGTGTAAAAGAGAGATAGGGAGACACATAGATTGAGGGGGAGAGATGGTAAGAGAGAGCAGGGATATTGACAGAGTTGGGGAGGGAGAGAGAAAGAGAGAGAGGGAGGTGGGAAAGAAAGGGAGAGAGAGAGGAAGGGAGAGATAGGACTCAAGAGAGACAATGAGAGAGGGAGGTAGAGAGATATGGATTTAGATGGGGAGAGAAAGGGAAGAAGAAAGATTAAGAGATAAAGGTTGAGAGAGAGAGGGAGTGACAAGGGAGAGATGGAGAGAGAGTGAGGGAGAGAGAAGAGCTCGAGGGAAGAGTCCGAGGATAGAGGGAGGGAGAGAAGAAGAAGAGAGAGAGAGAGAGTGAGAGGAAGAAGGAGGCAAAGAGATATACATAGACATGGAGATAGAGTGTGTAAGTTTGGGGAGTGAAATAGAGAGCCATAGGGAGATAGAGATATCAATGGAGTGGGAGAGAAGGAAGAAGAGAGAGATAGAGAGAGGGAGGGATGGAGGGATAGATATATAGAGAGTGTGTGTGTGGGAGGGGGGGAGAGCGTGGGCGGATGGGATACAAAGGCAAATAAGAAGAGATGGAGGGATATATAGATATATATGGTAGGGGGAGAGCGAGGGAAGAATAGAGAGACAAAGAGAGAGAGGTAGAGAGAGATGGGAGAATGTGGGAGGGGGAAGGAAGAGAGATGAGGGAGAGAGGGGAGAAGAGAGAGAGAGATATTCACATTTTGGAGGCGGGGAGAGAGAGAAGAAGAAAGAGACACATAGAGATAAATAAAAATATTATATAGTATTATTGGACATTATTAACCATGGAGGAACAGGAAGTAAGGATTTTTAAAAAGGTAAAAGAAGTCGGATTTAGAAAGCTTTGAATATTTTTGTTTTTCATTTAGATAGATGTGATAGGATCCTATAATTTTTATAGGATTGCTTTATTATAACTGATCATTATTTTATTTTAGATATTGCAAATAATATTCCATGTTGTAAATTATTTCCAAAGAGGCACCAAGTACCAAAATTTATGGAGATATTTTCATGTAAATGTTTGGATCAGATCAGACTGCAGGTATTTTCATCAGAAAGAGATCAAAAGCAACTTTCCAACAATATATCATACACTCAAATCCAATTCCTAGATCAAAGGCAAGAACAAGTTGAAGTTTGCACCACAAAACAAAGCAGAAAGGCCAAAAATGATTAAAGTGTTTTCATATATTTCATACCTCATTTTTATCCTATGTTCAAAGGAAAAGGTTAAAAGGCACAAGCGGACAAAGTTCTTTGTCACTTATGGTTAAATTACAACAACATTGAAGTCCTCAAGATTTTATCCCACGTATGATCAACGGACCTCATCTATTTTTGGTCTCCCCTCTTCATTCTTCCTTTACCGTCGGGGGCGTGTTCAGAAAGTAGTTTCTCCCGCCCAACCCCATTCCCTATGTGTTGCATCCTCATGATTTCATATCCCCCTCATTAAAACCATAAACCACCCGCTACCTCCTCCGGAAACCACCTTTCCTGCTAGCTCTTCCAGCGCACTCCCTTCCACTTCTGTCCTGACACCTGGCCATGTCCATTACGTAATTAACTTTCGACCTCGTTGTCACTCCCACGCCACTCACCGCGTGCCACTTGAACTTATGTCCCCACTCACCTCCACTTCATGTCTCCACATCATCCCCCACCTCCATGTAACGTCCCGCCTCCACGTCATATGTATGTTTCATGGCCAAGTAAAACTATGTTTTTTCCTATACAAGATTGTACTTTCAAATGTGGTTTAAAAAACATTGAGAACGTATTTTCAAATAATGAAAGAGGTTTATCTTGCTAACTTCCTATTATACAAAAACCTCTCTCAGTTTTCTAATAGCTATTACGGTTTAGGAGATGGCAATGATTCTTTGAAGGCGTATTTTAAAGAAAGTTCTTATTTCAGTCACCTTTTTGTAGAGAATATTGTGAATAATGAAAGATGAATCTTGGGAACATGGAAGAGTTTTTGGTTCATACAGTTTCAAAATATAAAATCATATCTCACTTTTCACACAAGTATTAGGGTTTGAGAGATACACTCTCAACATTGTAGCCTATTTTTCTAAATGCGCAATGTCTTGTTTTAGTCACCTTTTTGCAGAGCACATTGTGGACAATCCGAAATGAATTTTGGTAAATTGGAGGAGGTTATTTTTTCCAAAGATTCTAAGCTACAAAGACCTCTCTCAGGTTTCTAACAACTATTATGGTTCGAGATATACAAAGGTATTATAGGACCCTATTTTTCAGAATTTCGGGAGGAGTTAGTGACTTGCATGCCACCTCATAAAAAAGAGCTGCAATCAAATTCAAATTTATTTTCTTTGTCACCAAAAATCCACAAGGATAGTTCCAAGTAGATTCATTAGTTTTGAATGTCCTATATTTCATTTTTATTTGTGTAAAATGGTTGGAGATATTTGTAACAAATCTTGATATTTGTCCAAGATATTTTAGTTTATAATTTTTATAGATACTTCATCATTTAAAGTAAGAGATGTTGATTTCCAAATGTAATTTCCTTCTGCATATTGTAATTTCAAAGCACTATAGCATCGATAATACATGGACCTTTCACAAGATTCATGTGGTGTACTTAATGGTGATATGTCTCTTTTGTCTATTTGTTTAACACTTTTTCCTTTCTCTGTTATTCAGAATTTATGAATTAATCAACAGAAACTGTGATAAACAGGATTCGTTATCTAGAACACCCTATTTTAGCTGTTGTTAATTTTAATGTTTTCCACTAAAGTCAGATCAAGGATTTCTTAATTGCTCCTTGGTCTCTACTACACCTTACACTTCTGTTATTTCACCATCCATTTAATTTTTGAAAAGATCTAGATAGTGCAACCTAGCTTTCCTTGTGAGAACTACTCTAAAAATTGATGCAAAAAACTCCATTTTAGCTTATAGACTCCATAGCCCAATGGAATTATAACACTCAAATCAACCAAATATTTCAAACAAAACAAACAATTACAATCATAGCTAGCCTAAAACTTACATTAAAACAAAGCTAAATTAAACAGAGAGACCCCTCTCTGAAGCTAGCAGGGCTAGATCCTAACTTCGAAAGTGGTTTTGATGTTGTCCAATGTGTTTACTCCCTCAACCTCAAAAATATAGAACAACAACATAGTGGCGACCATACTGGAGATCTGAAAGTTTCGGGTTCCTAGGAAAAGTATACCAAGTTCTAGATTTGATTATTGGTGGTGGATAGTGATCAGACACGAGAAGGTTGAATCATCCACTTGGCGACTCCACACAGTTTCAAATCAGTTGGAAGACTCCACTGGCAGAAGAATCCGGAAATCACGAAATTCATGGTGACTCCACTTCTTACTGATCAGGTTGATTCCTAAAAACAAGATGAAAGGGTATGTGTTAAACCCTATATCTTGTGAAGTTGTAAAAGAAATGAGGGATCAATTAGCGGATTTTCAAATAGATGAAGTATTTTCAACAACTCTGCTTCATTGTTTGAGATCTCTTAAATCTTCTCCTGAAGGTAAAACCTGTTTTTTCGAATTAGTTGTTGAAAGGTTTGAAAAGGAGATTGAGATTTTAGATGTTCAAATCCAATCATATAACTTCCAAGATCCTAAACATTTCTTGGAAATTCTCCCTCCTCTCAGACAAGAAACAAAAGTGTTGCATTTTGATGTTGAAATTTAGCACTATTTTGAGAGTAAATTAGATGACTCATATCAGAAATTGTATGATGATATAGAAAGCATATGTGGAATACCCAATCATGATCATAACTTTGCAAAATATTTTGAACATCAAGTAATAGGTCATATCTTTCATGATCCCATAACTATCTATATGGAGAAGTTTTTCACTACAGAGTCCCAATCAATTTCTAGTGCCTCCACTATTTTCCATGATTTCGGAGCTCTCTGTCGTAAAGATCAAGTTGATAATCAATTTCTAATGCCCTTACAAGCTCTAGTTCTGATTCTTCTTCAAGATAGTGAAGGAGCCAGGGTATTGGATCATATTTTTGATTAGCTGTATTGGATATTTTACATTGCGTAAAGTCAAGCATTTGGTGTTAGAATAGGATTGTATATACATAAATAAGCTTATTGGGTAAGCATCTTTTCAACATTCAGATTTTCAGTGTGCAATAGTGATTTAAGTTATTAGTTTGCAGTACAAAGTTCAGTTTATAGTTTTAGTTCAAATTTCAATACACAGATCATATTTCTGTTTAAAGTTTAGAAAAATTGACTAAGGTTTTCAGTTGCAGAGGTTTTTTATGACAAAGCAAGTTGCAGATTTGGGATCAACCCATTGGATCAAGCTACTAGTCTACGGTGTTCTTGACACTTCACCAGGAAGTGTCATCCCTAGCTGGACCCACTGTTATAGGATTTCTTGATTATATTCGATCATTATTATATTTCATATATTGTAAATAATATTCCATGTTGTAAATTATTTCCAAAGAGACACCAAGTACCAAGATTTAAGGACATCTTTTCATGTAAATGTTTGGATCAGATCAGACTCTAGGTATTTTCTTCAAAAAGAGCTCAAAAGCAACTTTCGAACAATATATTACACACTCAAATCCAATTCTTGGATCAAAGGAAAGAGCAAGTTGAAGTATGCATCACAAAATAAAGCAAAAAGGCCACAAATGGATAAAGTGTTTTCATATATTTCATACTTCATTTTTATCCTAAGTTCGAAGGAAAAGGTTAAAAGGTGCAAGCGGAAAAAGTTATTTGTTGCTTATGGTTAAAGTACAGTAGCATTGAAGGCCTCAGGATTTGATCCTACATATGATCAACGGACCTCATCCATTTTCGAGCCCCCCTCTCCATTCTTCCTTTACCATCAGGGGGGGTCCAGAAAGTAGTTTCTCCTGTCGGGCCCCATCACCTACATGTCGCATCCTCACAATTTCGCACCCCCCCACCAAAACCATAAACCACCTGCTACCCCCTCCAGAAACCACCTTTCCTGCTAGCTCTTCCCGCATGCTCCCTTCCACTCCTGTGTCCACACCTAGCCATGTTCATTACGTAATTAACTTTTGACCTCACTGTCACTCCCACACCACTCACTGCCTGCTAATTGAACTTTTTCCCCACTCACCTCCACTTCATGGCTCCACATCATCCCCCACCTCCATGTCACCTACTCCCTCCACGTCATATGTCTGTTTCATGGCTAAGTAAAACTACATTTTTTCCCTCTACAACATTGTACTTTCAAACCGAGAACATATTTTCAAATAATGAAAGAGTTTTTTATTTCTAACATCCTCTTGTACAAAAAAATCTCTTAGTTTTCTAAAGCTATTATGGTTTGGGAGATGCTAATGATTCTTTGAAGGCATATTTTAAGAAATTTCCTATTTCTGTCACCTTTTTGCAGAGAATATTATGGATAATCAGAGCGAATATTGGGAAACGGGAAGAGGTTTTGGTTCATAAAATTCCGAAATACAAAATCCTATCTCATTTTTCGTACATGTATTAGGGATTAAGAGATACACTCTCATCATTGTAGCCTATTTTTTCCGACTGCGCAATGTCTTGTTTTAGTCACCTTTTTGCAGAGCATATTGTGGACAATAAGAAATGAATTTTGGTAAATGGGATGAGCTTTTTGTTACTCATTTGTTAAGCTACAAAAACCTCTCTCAGTTGTATAACAACTACTATGGTTCAGGATATACAAAGGTATTACAATACCCTATTTTTCATAATTTCGGGAGGAAAAAGCCCAAAGACAGTTAGTGACTTGGATGCCACCTCATCAAAAGAGTTGCAAACAAATTCGAATTGCTTTTCTTTGTAACCAACAATCCACAAAGATAGTGCCAAGTAGATTCATTAGTTTTTAACGTCCTATATTTTATTTCTATTTATGTAAAAAAATTGGAGATATTTGTAACAAATCTTGATATTTGTCCAAGATACTTTAGTTTATAATTTGTATAAATACTTCATCATTTGAAGTAAGAGATGTTGATTTCCAATTGTAATTTCTTTTTGCAAATTGTAATTTTCAAAGCACTCAAGCATCATTAATACAGGGACCTTTCACATGATTCATGTGGTGTACTTAATGGTGATGTGTCTCTTCTATCTATTTGTTTAAAAACTTTTTCCTTTCTCTGTTATTCTGAATTTCTGAATTAATCAACAGAAATTGTCATAAATAGGATTCACTATCTAGAACACCTTATTTTGGTTGTTGTTAATTTTAATGTTTTCCATTGAAGTCATATCAAGGAATTCCTAATTGCTCCTTGGTCTCTACAGAACCTTACACTTCTGCTCTTTCACCATCCATTTAATTTCTGAAAAGATCCAGACAGTGCAACTTAGCTTGCCTGTGAGAACTCTCGTAAAAATTGGTACGAAAAACTCGAGTTTAGGTTATAGACTCAATAGTCCAATGGAATTATAACACTCAAATCAACCAAATCTTTCAAACAAAACAAACAAGTACAATCATAACTAGCCTAAAACTTACACTAAAACAAAGCTAAATTAAATAGAGAAATACCACTCTAAAGCTGGAAGGGCTAGATCATAGCTTCCAAAGTGGTTTTGATGATGTTCAATGTGTTTACTCCGTCAACTCAAAAATACAAAATGACAACAAGATGCATTGATTCTAGTGTAGATGTTGATTCCTAATACTATTTGATTGATCACTAGATGCATTGATTTCAGTGTAGATATTGATTTTTCATTTGATGTAACTAAATGTATGATGTAAATTAATTTCATATCAATCAGATTAATAGTATGCATTGATTTCAGTGTAAGCACAAAACAATTATTGATGATGTGCATTGATTTCTACATTACCATAATTCAACCATAAATAAAATACTTGGATTTGCATATTAACTAAAATGTTCACTTACCTGAAATGTTTTCATCTTGAAATTGTAAACTCTTTGTAGTTAACTATATTCTTATTATTCCCATTTTTCATCATTCAACTTTGTTAGTCACTTTACATTCAACTGAGGTAATAGAAAATAACTACCATTGAAATTTATTTAGGGTTTAACACTCCATAAGTCACAATGATTGACTTTGGCGAAAGATACTATAAATATTCAAGAGCAAGTGAGATAGGATATGATGTTTAGTACAATAGTTGGAGTTAAACATTTGAATAGTCTACAATTTGAACTACCCTTTTCATATGATCAATATGAAATGATGGCCAAACTAACAAGTGTCACAATACGAATAATAGAAGAATTTTTTTTGAGGTTTATTAGAATGAAGACTTTTTGTAATTGACTATATTCTTATTATTCATATTTTCTATCATTCAACGTTATTAAATTGTCATTTTCTATTCAAAATTTTTATTTCATCATTCAATTTATTAGTAGTCTCTATCATCACAACAAATCGAGGTAATTGAGTAAATTTTAAATTAAAATGACCATATTAATATTAGCCATATTTAACTTATTTAAAATGCCTAGAATAATTAAATATTCAACAAATTTTGTGTGACCACGCATGACTGAAACTAACATATATCCATCTTAACCCTAGATCTATCAAGCACTGAGAGTGAAACCTTTCCTTAAGTTTTGCATTCACAAAAAAGATTTATATCTTGAGAGATTTGATCCCTCTCAATACTTGATAGATCCAAATTTAAGTTGAATCTAGACTAGTATTTATTATCAATATAACATATTTGTAGAAATTTTCATAATTTATATTTTATTTTAACATTTTATTTTCAAACTTTAATAAATATATAAAATTTTCTATTTAGTAATATTTTCTATTAATCTATATTTAGAAAAAACTACCAATTGATACCAATTAATTTAATTATATGAAATGTTAATAAAAAATATTCTTAATTAGTAGTGTTTTCAAAAATATCAATGGGAAATACATTCACCTTAATCTTTTAGATGCCATATATGTTAGGAAAAATTGTATTTTGAAATTAAAATCATAAAAGAATAATATTTTTTTGTAAATCGAAACTTCAACTTAACTACAAATTCAACTTAACTACAAAATCAATTAATGAAAATAATCTAACTAACAATAAAAATAAATTATTAGTTCAAAACATACTTAACCTTTATTTCTACATATATGATTATTGATACCATATGGGAAAAAAAATTACGAAAACAATACGACAATTATACATGTGGACATCCAAAACATGATTGAAGACCATCAACATATACATATATATAATTATAATTTGGGTGAAATATGGTTATTATAATTTGGGTGAAATATGGTTATAATAATGTTGAAGCATGGTTAAGATAGTAGTAATAAGAGTTCAAAAGGTTTTTATCTAAATTTTGTGTATTTCTACATCCACAATCATATCTACCCATGTAAGATAGGGTAAGAATAATGTTT
The DNA here is from genome assembly GCA_000404065.3 of Pinus taeda. Taxonomy (NCBI): domain Eukaryota; kingdom Viridiplantae; phylum Streptophyta; class Pinopsida; order Pinales; family Pinaceae; genus Pinus; species Pinus taeda. The sequence continues at coordinate 52,025 of APFE030860847.1, forward strand.
ATTATAATGGCATTGTCTAATTTAATAGAAATATATATTAATTGTAATTATTGGTTTAAGCGTTACAAAAATATGTTTTAATTTTGTAAATTTGTAAATTTGGTTTCTTATGGAGTGTTCGAAAAAATTGTTTTTATTTTGTAAATTTGTTTTTCTAATATAGAAATTCCAATAATGAGAATTAGGTAATTATTAGATGTTGTATTAAGAAAATTTTGAGGTTCAAAATGGACTTCTAATAGAAATAATAAAATAATAATTATGAGTTGTTAAAAAAACAGAAAACAAACTACATTTTCTATTACATTTATGGCATATATCCATGTTTGTTTAATGTCAGGTGTAGATATCTATTCCATGCAAAATTAAATTTCACATCCATCGAATGCCTAATCTCCATACTTCTTCGTAAACTCACAACTTAAATTTTTTGAAAATACATTTAAAAAAGTGTAAAATTTTGAAAAGACAAACTTTTTAATTTTTTTTCAAATTTTTTCAATGTGCATCTACTTAGAAGTATAACTCATTTGATGTGGAATGAAACTCTTCATTCAATGAGTGTGTATACTTTGACATTTAAGTAAACATGTGAAGATATAAAGCATAAATACAATTAAAAAAACATAATCTTCTTAATTTTCATTCAAAAATATTTACCATGAAAATTACATCATCATCTTAGATCATTTTCATTCTTATAAAATTAATTTTCATATATTTTTTATTTTGACATTTATTTTTAACCTCAAAATTTTGCTAATAATTTTTTTATAGCGTTTTGGTTTCATAAAGATAACTATATAGAACGTGATCTACTTTAGTATTACTGTAGAAAAATTAGTATAGTTATCAAATCATTTATTTATATGTGAACCTCATAGAGTCATCATTGATTACCTATCACATAGAGTCATTATATATTACCTATGAGGAGAAAGCCCATGGCCATAAATCAATTCTAATGAACCTCGCTCAAATATTATGATTTTCAACATGGTTGGAAGTAGAGAGAGGTAGGAGACATCACCATATAATGAGCTTTAACAAATTATATCCGTGTGGTGTGTGAAACTTGGAAGTGCGTGCTACAATATGTGTAAAGGAAATTGATGGCATATAGTATAAAGGCATCTCAGATTATGAATGTGACTTTAATATACCACCATAATTACAGTGGTAAATTTGCCCGGCCTTAGATTTTTCATTTTTTCTCACGGATTATTGTTAAAAAAATAGAGCCAAATTATTATTTCTCCAAACATGAACATTACATGATCCAAATTGCATCCATAAAAGAATTGTAAAGAGAACCATGATTGTATCATGTCAGGACAAACTTCTAAAAATTGCAAAACAACGATAAAAAAATACCCTGAACCAGTGGCAATGGCAGCCAGCGTGGAATGACAAGGACCCCGGTCAAAGCGCGCTAACCGAGGCCCATGGAGACTGTGCGGGAGGCCGAAGTAGCCCTAGGAGCACTGGATCGGGAAACAGAGGTGGATTTTGATGCACGATTAGACCTAATCACGCATCGCTGGGCAAAAAGGGCCAAATGGGGAAGCCCCGAGCGCTCGAATGTGTGGGGAGCTGGAGAACCGTGGGCGAAAAAAAAGTGAAAAAAAGTGCTAAAGGACAAGGCGAGACCCATGCTCTGAAAAACTGGTGGTATTGATTGGGGCGCCCTCAAATGGTAAGCGGTTTTGGAGAAACTGGAGTGATCACACTTAGCAATTGATGTGTGGCAAGCAGAGGAGAGAGAAAACTGTTGTTGATCGCACACTAAAGGTCGAGCAAGTCAACCGCACGAAACATGCATATGGCGTCGGATCTAGAGGCCCCAGATCGGACGGCCAAGGTCGCGCCCAATGGCGGAAGTGGAATCGACGAAGGAATGAGTTGTGATTTAGAAGGATTTGAAGTCCGTTTTGACCACCATGGTGGAGGAAGACTTCATCCATGATGTAACTGAAGAACCAAACCGATGAAGTAGGTTGGCGCGTTATAGGAAGACATGTGGCTGCTCCCTATGTGCCGATGATGACACCGAGCCAGGGAACTCCAAGCGTAGCTACAGAAGGCAATTTGACGGAGGTGGAAGAGGAACTGAACAAACATGGAAACAAATGGCTTAAAGGCATGAAAAAAGACAAAATATACAGAAGGGAGAGAAAAAGAGAGAGAGACAAAGGAACCAGAATCCCGAGAGGAGGACAGAACACATGGAAAAATACAGTGAAGGAAAAGTAGAAGACAACAAAGGGCCGAGATGACCAAAGGCAACGTCGAGCACCAGAGAGCTTAAGGGACTCAAGCCATCCCAGAGAGGATTTGTCTTGGCTGAGCACCCCATTGCGCTCTTTCCATTGTATACCAAAAGGTCACAGAGCTGGTAGGAAAACGAGTCTGTGCACTCTAGTGGCTTGGGGAATCCAAGAACCACCCTGCCAAGTAAATATGTTTCAGGGGACTTATATTGAGCTCTTGCATTGTAACTCTCTGCTTAAAACATAATAAAATAAGGCCACCACTGAAGCTAGACTGGAGATGTAGTCCTGCAGAATAGGGTGAACTCCTTATTAATTTCTTATGTTCTTGTATTTGCTTATTGTATTTATCTGTTATCTTTCCATTCAATTGTTTGTGTATTGGCAATCTGATCGATCTATTGCTTAAATAACATAGAGACACACCAACATATGAGTCTGTAATACCTTCATTTAATAAATCTTTAACTGAGGTCACTCATAGGGTGATTATCAGATCAAGAGGTATCAGAGCTTTAGGATGTAAGGTTAGACAAGTTTGTGTTGGTTTAGCTATTGAATGCTCACTAGATCAAAGCTCAAATTAGGAGAAGGAGAGTTGGTCGAAACTAATCCTGAAATTGAGAGAGTTTATCCTCGGAAGACAATGTCAGAGGAAGGTTCTATAGGGCCAGACCCTCAATTCATAGAGACTTTCCTAGTTATAAAGTCTATGGTAAAAGAAATGTATAGGGACTTTAGAAAGCATAAGGATGAAGATTCATCAAGTTATAAACAAGATAAGGAAGAAGATGAGTCTCATTCCCATGACCACTAAAAAGGAAAAGGGAAAGAGGAAAACTTTCTCACACCTCCTAATAACCCTGTGCATAATAAGAAAGCATCTTTAATTAAACTAGATGTTAAAATTTGACTTGCTTATATATGATGGAGAGCTAAATGCTGAAAAGTTGGACAATTGGATTAGACAAATTGATGTGTATTGCAGAGTGCAAAACATTGACTCAGACAAGAGCAAAATTCAGCTGGCAAGCCTATGCCTAGGAGGCATTGCCTTGGTTTGGTGGGAACGCAGAACCCAAGCTGACATGAAAAGACATGGTAAGACCATATTTGTCTGGAGTGACTTTGTTTTGCAATTAAGAAGCAGTTCTATCCATTGGCGTACATGCAAAAAACCATGATGAGTTGGAAAACACTTCGACAGTGGAAAGGGAAAAGTGTGTAAGGGTACACTCAAGAATTAGAAAGAGAGAATTGATTCTAAGGATCTCATTAGACTCACCAGAGACTCTTTTGAAGTACATTGGTGGTCTACACAGCTACATGAGGCATACCATTCTCATGTTTAATCCCACTAGTATAGATGACGTCTTTGTACAAGCTACTCATCTGGAAGCTCCAGGAAAGAGTGGAAATCCAGAAGTTGGGGGACCATCCCAACCCACTGCAAGCAAAGGCAAGGAGAAAAAGAAGCAGAAGTGGAAAGCAAGGAAGGCTAACACTGCACAGAAAGGCAAAGCTTCATGCACTCACTGTAAAAAGGATGGGCATGATGATGAGCACAATTGGATTCTGCATCCAGAGTTGAGACCTAAGAAGTCTGAGGGAAAGAAAAATAAAATTGTTGCAGCTATTCAGAAAGATTTGGGGTCAGACTCGGGAGATAAAATAATCATTGCAACCACAAGTATAAAAGGTAAGAATTTTGAAGCATCTACTAGTAATTCTACTCAATTTGTTATTGATGAAAAACATGAGAGAAAAAGACATGAGCTTTTCCATATTCGAGTCATTTCCAAACATCAAAGGATTGATACTTTGTTTGATAGTGGCTCACAAGTAAATTTGATTTCTGAAGCAATTGTAAAGAAATTGGGATTAGCAACTATACCTCACAAGAAACCATACCCATTAGGATGGTTAAATGATAAAGCAGAACTACAAGTGACTAGACAATGCAAACTCAAGTTTTCTTTTGGGTCAGCATTTGTAGATGAGGTTCAGTTAGACATAATTCCTTTGGATATATGTGGAATTGTTTTAGGAAGTCCTTACTTGTATGATAGAAAGGCTATTTTCTATAGAGCTGAGAACAAGTATCTACTTGTTAAAGATGGAATCGAATACTT
>APFE030860856.1:0-43805 GCA_000404065.3 Pinus taeda
AAGAATTGTTCATTTATGTAATGTAAAGGAGGTTGCCCCCTCGAAGAGGCTGAATTCTAAGACGTTGATCTATCTTTTCTATCTTTTCTTGAGTTGGTTTCATAACATGGGCATTCTTCTATAGTATGGTCAAACTAGCTGCAATATTGACATGGTGGTCGTGTCTGATTTTGACACTCTCGCGTATAGTGCCCTGGTGTTCCTTTTATAGACATATTTGGGCACTGCAACCCCAATCACATATGTCGATAAACCAAGGGCTCTCAAACCCCTAAAAGTGTTGTTTCAAACCCTAAAGGATTAAGGTCAACTGATTACATCATTTCCCAGAAGTTTTCCCTAAAAAAACTACTCAAAACTAGTCAAAACTGGACCATACAAACTGCTCCATGCTGAGGGTGCGATGCATCTCACCTGTTACACACTAGGGGTGTGATGCATACTGAAAATCCCTTCTGTAGGGTGTGATGAGCGAGAGCAGACAAATGGCAGAGGCATTTTGCTAGGTGGAAACTCAGAGAATCTTCTAGAAACTACTTATATGACACTTGCCTCCCTGAACTCGCCCAGGGATGAGTAAGAGATCATGAAATCTCCAAGTGGAACCAAGAACTATCAGTGAAATGACACTAATCAAAAACCCAGAAGCTGACTCACTCCCCTGCAAATATCTATATATGGATCCCTCATCCTAGATATCCAGAGGCTGGAATTTTGTATTTTGTAAGGAAGTGTTGTTGGTTTCTCTATGAAACATTGTATTGTTGGGTGATCTAGCTTTTCATGAGGTGAAGAGGACTTTCATGCTGGGAGGATGGCACTAGATCAGATAGCTAGGTTGTAATCCTCTCTTCTACTTCTATCAATAAAGTTATTTGAGTTTTCCTCCATATACTTGTATATTTCCGAATCTTGTATTTGTGTATGCATTTGTATGGTTAATGTACATCTAATTCTACATTGTTTATGGCATCATAGATCTCTATGCTTTGATGGTATTTTGTTGCTTTGCCTCTACTGGTGTTCTTTGAAGCGAGACAAGTGAGAAAGGAGTGGCGAAGCTCTATCAAAGGAGAGAGGAAACAAGCAAGGAGCCAAGCGAAAGACTAAGGTTGGTGCTCTCTGCTTCTCTCTTATCTATCTCCCATAAAGGAAAACACAAGTTACTTTGAATTGTTTGTTTCTAAGACAGCTACCCATCTTAGTGGGATTAGAAAATCTGAATAGACACCAATTTTCCCAGAAACAAAATGGCAACTCCACTGGGGAGCGAATAGTTTGTTTGTTTGTTACTATTTTTTACTTTATAAACTACAGACGGAGCCTGAAGTTAAGCTAGCTAGCCTTCAAACAGCTTTTGTTATGCAACTGCAAAGTAGATCAACGTTGCTTCAGTCAATCTCCAGGTTGGTTTATGAACTGAACATCTAAATTGCAAACATCCTAGGTGCCCTGGTGGTAGCTCAATAACCTCATAAGATCATACACCTATACTTTGTGTTTACTGTCCATCATAAGCTCGGCCTAAATCGCCGAACTTAGCTGCAAATTGTGGGTGAAAACCAAGCTCAGTCTCGTCCCTAGACCATCGCACTGTCTCTCATTGGTAGTCTAGATGCATCACACCTCCCGTGTGCTGCAGGTGAGATGCATCCATGTTTCCCTTAAGGACAAGCGTGATGATTGAATGAGACTGTTTCCCTTTCTAGATTTTAGTTTTTTCTTCATTGTTTTCATCTCTATTCAGTAGTTTTGCAGCCTATGATCAATATATCATTGTTGAAACCTTCTTCCTTTACATTATTCAGCCTCCATTGATAAGGAATTGTAAAAAAAAAATTATGTATTTTTCGTCATTTACAATCCTCCTTTGCAAAAAGTAGCTTAATCGAACTGTCGTCTTTTGAATCAAAAGTGTTGCAACTGTCAATTTGAGTCAAGAAAAAGAGTGTCGTAAAGTCTTCCTCTTTTAGATAGTCGATTGTACTTTTTCCATTGTATTTGATTTGAATTCTCAATTATTTGAAGTGTCAAAAACAATTTTCCATTCGAAATTGGAAGTGTCGTCTTAGTCTTCCTTTCGTTTTTGAAATGAAATTGCTAAAGTGTCGCTTTGAAGAAAAGTAGGTCAGATCTGTACTTAGTTTTCTTTTTGGCATTCTCATATTAAGGAAACGGAAAACAAATACATGCATGTGCATTTGCATTTAGATTGCATGCGGAAATTGATTTAGGAAAAGTGAATTTAGTGTGTGCTCTTTGCTCTATATTGAAAGAATCTTACTCTTCTTTCCTTACTAGCTAGGATTTTCATTGCTAAAAGAAAACAAATGATTGTTTATCATTTTAGATTGCATATTTAGCAATTGTACATCTACATCACGCGATGAACCTTAAAAGGCAAACTTCTTAAGAAATATCAACTATAAAATAAACCTCAATGAACATAAAAATGTTTTGGAACCTAACGCACATCATCTAGAAGTCTAGGCTAGAGACGTATTCTGGCATCATAAAGCCTGGTAACTATCGTTTTCATCGTAGGTTGGGTGAATCCTCCTCTTTGATACGAAAAGTGCCAGTACGGACTTGTGCTCCCACATACCGTCGAGTATATATTGGGAGACCACAATAGGCTGGTATCCTTTATCCTTAGGAAGTCGTGTCTACCGCCCTATCGATCACAATGCACTGAACACAGCATTCGAGAAGATTGACTGTCGTACATAAGGTCCTTGGTAATTTCTCTTTAATTTACCGCCAAGGTGTATATTGCAGTTTTTTTATTGGTTTGGTAATCCCTCTGCCTAGATTTCCAAAGTAGTCACTTTCGTTCCTTTTCAACTCCTTAAAAGAAAAGGTCCATCTGAGCACTTGTCACTTCAGGCTCATTAAAAATCGAAGGCGGCTAGAGTCACCTTTAGCTTTTTCTCGACTCTTAAAAATTGAAAAATCAAGTTGTGTCAAAGCGTCATAAAATTTATTTAATTCAGAATAACATCATTGTTCCCTCGTTGATCTTAGGTTGAGATAATGGAGTCCACCAATCAGGGATTTCCCCTTGGGGGAAATCCTAGTCCTTTCTCTTCTTGGGGAGATATTGGTGCTCCTTATATGGCTGCATTGTCCCTTCCAAGACTCACAATTGGCCTGCCTGTTTGGCTATTCTCGACCTCTGTCGTTCAAAACACCGTAACTCCTCAGCAATCAAATCAGCAACCAGATGATACTGGAGTTGCTCCCCCACCTTCTACTTCATTTGTTTCTCCCTCTCCTTCTTCCTCTTCACTTGTTGAAGCTAGTGATAACCAAGTAGCTGAGAAGAAGAAGAAAGGGAAGGAGAAGAAAAAGAAGAAGCCAGCCGCGCAAGGGGGCAACCATGCATCGTCCAGCAAAAATCCACACACTGCACCTTCCAAACCCAAATATCCATTTGTCATTTTCAAAGGGAACTGTTAGTGTCGGTATCTTCATCCCTCCGTCAGTGATCAAATTCTCTTGTCGCATTGCATGTTAGGTGTCTTGCTCGGTCAGCTGCATTCCATTAGGATCATGGATCATCTGGTGGTAGTGGCTTATTGTACATTTTCCCTCATGTCCTTTACCTGCTGGCCCATTTCCACTCATCTAGATCATCTGCAGTCATTTTTTGTCTTTAAATATGCAAAAGTCATTCTTAGGGTTTTAGGTCTCATTAGGTCTAGGGTTTCATCAATAAGGTCTTCAAAATGCCTAAAAACAATCAGCAGGTGCATGAGGAAGTCAAATAAAGTTCTAGTAACAATAAATTCCATAATCACATACTCATTGATTTGATGTAATTTCAGTTTTTTCATATGTAATAGCTTCAGTGGCAACCTTGGTCACCTTGTCAAGCTTCAGCATCTCCATCACCTGAAAGGAAAACAAAAAAACAAATCATTCAGTTCATCAAAGGCAAAAATAAAGCAAACTGCCCAAAAACAGAGTTTAAAAAGCAAGTTAAATGCAAACATTACAAAGTGGGTTTTTATGAGTGAAAAATTAAAATATTTTGTATATAAACCATTTTTCATGTTCAAAGAGCTCATTTGCATCTAAATAAAAAGAGGAAATAAGAGAAAGGTCGTGTTGGAGAAAAGAAGGAAAATTGCAGCAAAATGTGCAAGTTTCAGGGGCGCGGTGCATTGGGTTGTGGGCGTGGCGCATAGAGCTGGCGCGGCACATTGGACCGCCCTCCACAGTGCAAAAAATACACTGGCGTAGTGCATTGGAGTGGCACGGCACGTTGGTTTTGTGGCGCAGCACATAGGGCTTCAAGCCCGATTTCACCCACGAAACTCATCCAAACCGCCAAATTCGCTCAATTGACACCTGTCCAAGTAATTCAAACATTCTTCCACTACTAGTGAATGAGTTCCTCTAGATGTTTATGGTGATTTAGTGAGAAAGTCTTGAAACCCTACCTCCTTTCAATTTTTGCTCAAAAAACAATTGCTTATGGTTTACAATTTGTGTTTTTGTTGCCAAGTCCACTCCCTCACTCTTTGATTCCCTCATTTATTTTCCAGTTTCATCAACTCATTCCCTAATCTCCATATCCCTAAATTCACTAACCCCATATCCCTAACTCCCACTATCCCAAACCCTAGTTACAAATTCCTAAACCCTAATTGCTATCTCAAGAGCATAACTACTATCCCCTAAACGACCTATTCCCTAAAAACACTTGTCAAAAACATTCCCAAAAGCCCCCATACACTTTCACTCCATAGTCCCTCATACATTCTCATCCTTGGCAGCAAAACCTAAGACACCATAAATCTCTTCATACTCATCTAAGAGAACTCAAACATTTGGCAAACATGGAATATGATCCTTCCTATGACCGAGATGAGGAGACACACAGTGATTCTCCTAGAGAAATGCATGCACCAAGGAGGCCTCACAAGGGTGGTAAACATATACGAGAGGAGCCTACTTCACTTGTCGAGCTGCAGGCCTACCCTCTTGCTGTCACATGCTTTCAACACCAATCCTGTTATCAGTTTTGTGAGATGGTAGAGAGAGTCCAGTACCATCATGAGTTGGCCAGGTTGTTTGTGCTCCATCTTCAAAATGGCCTAGTCACTCTAGCAGGTGTGACATTCACCTTGACACCGGAGTCTATTTCTCTAGCAACTGGCATTCCAAATGTCAGTGAGCAGTGGAATAAAAGGAAGAAGATTGACAAAGAACATTATGAGCCTTACATCAAGGCTGGTTATCAGAGACATCTCAGCAGAGTTTTTCCCTTCCGGTATCTGAAAGACTTATATGCTCCCTTGATGAAACTCATAATTAAGTATTTCAGCTGTGAGGGCTGATTTTCTCGCCTATATGCTTATCACATCAGATTGTTGATGCACTTTACTAGGGTGAGAATGATGAATATCCCCTAGTTTATTTGCCAGAACATTGAGAAGATGACCACCTTAGTCCATAGGAAGACTCCTCAGCAGCAGTATAACATCATATATCATTTTGCACTAATTAAAATTGTGGTCTTGCATTATCTTGGTTTACAGAACATCTCATGGGAGGATTTCATTTCACATGGGGTCTTCACAGGTCCTCAAGTGCCTCCAGCAGCTTTTCATGAGACAGGTGGACCTTCACATCAATAGGATATTCATGAGACACAAACCGCTAGTGTGCGAGTGTTTATCACCTACCAAAAGGGCACTAGAAGGTTGTTTGCAACAACAAAGCGAGTATTATCTCCACCCGGGGTGGAAGGGGTTTCGCTTCCTCCATCAGCAGAGCAAGTTCAGGACAAGGGAAAGTAGCCATTACATGATGAGGGGCCTTCAGGAGGGCAGGAGACAGATTTCATTCTCATTCAGGATGATGACACCGATTTTGGCCCACAAAGCTCAAAGCTCAAGGAGATCATTCAGGAGCAACAGGTGGACATTAATGATTTGTCTCTCAACCTAGAAAGAGCCAAGTGGATAATAAAATACCTGGAGCAAAGAAACATGCAGCTAGAGGATCAGCAAGCCATTATGGAGCTACAAAACATACGAGAAAACTGGCAAGCTGCCAAGAGGAGGAAAGTGAAGCTCACACCACTTGAATAAGAAATCAATGCTTATCGTGAGGCTTGGCTTGAGAGAGAAAATATCCACTTGGAAAAGTTGCTAGAGAAGGCCAACAGGGAGAAAACTATGTTGAGGCACATGGCCTACCACTACTTGGCGAGAAACAAAGTGTGCAAGGCAAGAATCAGGAACTTGAAGGCCAAGTTGAAGAAGGCATCAAGGAAGCGAAAAGAGCAAGATAGACTTCAAATCTTGGCTGAGGCTTCTCTGGCCCAACATAGCACTTAATGGAGAAAACTCAGCCCAAATTTCAAAAAATTTGGGACACTTTTTGCAATTTTGGAATTTTTGGCAAAAAAAACAGGTTTTTATGCCCAATGTGTCGCGCCACTCGGTGCTTGCTTTTGATGGAGACCTCCTTTTGAGGAAAACTCAGCATTTTTGGATTTTTCATGGAAAAATATGTATGCATACCAATGGCCAAGAAATTTTGACAGGTTTTAAGCTTCCAAAAAGGTCAAAAACACCTCAAAAGTTACCTTTCTGCCCCTTTTTGGACACACAGGAAGCAGTGTTGGGAGAACTCAGTTTTGGACTGGCAAATGGAGGCCAAATTCAGAAATTCCACTTGTTTTGGAAAGTAGACAGGTAGACCTTTCCAACAGGCACACTTGGACCAAATTTGGACACCGAAAAGGCCTCCAAACGCAGCTGCACAAAGGTGTTATGCATAGGGAAATCAACACGGCGCATTGGAGGAATTTTGCTCAGTTTGACCAAAAATACTCCTAGTTTCTTGACAGTTTGACTTTTCTCCTTCTAAATGTCAAACTCATTATGTAATTTAATGTGACTTGATGGATTTTGATGTCATTATGCCAAATTTTCACTCATAGAGGTAGATTCATCCATGAAAAGGTAGTTTGCAAATGAATTCATCAGTTCCCTAATTTTTAGAGGCAAGCTATTCTACTGCCTACTTTTTAGTTCTCAATTTAGAATTTGTTGGAACAGCTCCTAAACTTATGAGCTCGACCCCTAGAGGCTAGGATGAGTTGTTGTTTTCCTATATCTTGTGATTTTTCAGTCATTAGCATGGTTGGACTTTTGGGAAAGCTTGGAGCTTCATTGTATACACATTTTAGCAGTTTGGCTAAGGAATAGATCAGGGTTTGCAGCACTTTATGGGATTCATGTGGCATCTTGCTTTGGTATTGTTTTTCCTTCTGTAATTGTAAGTTTACATGTGTTTTATGTATACCATCATCTCTCTTTTCTTCATCTTAACTAAATCAAACAAGGATAAAGGTAGAATCCATTGAAATTGCAGTGCTCTACCTAGGGTTTGTTTAGTTATTTATGTTTTCAGCTGTTTGAAAAGGGTCCCTGAGACTTTCTTGCCCTCTTCAACTCCTCACATATCTAAATCTCTCCATCTCATTCAATTTGAAGTACCAAATCATTTGTCTACCTTGCCCCATAGAGATATATGCAAAACTGAGCCTCATTCCCCAAACCCAAATCTGCCTTTCCATTTGAGCCAACAAAATGTCATCAAATTCAATCAAACTCTTCTGCACACATACCTAGCCTAAAATCAGTGTTTACATTAGTCATCTCAAGCTCTATTGACCATATTTTCCTGAGATTGACAAGGAGAGAGCCCTCACCCGACCTGGTAGGGCTAGCTACTAGGTTAAGCATGGTTTGATGTTATCCTAGATCCTACCTTTCTCAGCCTAAGGTAGATTTAGGCACTAACAGGAACCACTATCATTGAGATTGTCCTTGCATCTCATGGACCTTGAGAGACTGGTCTCCCCACTTGCACCATCCGGTGTCATCAACCTCTGTCGATCATGTTGAGAGTACACCATCAACTAGTGAAAATGAAGTCAATGGACAAAAAGGAAAATCCATATTTCCTTGTAGGTTGTGTGAAGGCAATCATGCCCTTCACCATTGTCCTTTTCTAGATGAATCTAAAAGAGTCTTGGATAACCGTCCTACTTCACCACATCGACTTCCACCTGGATACAAGAAACTCTTGCCAAGTCCATCACTAGTTGAAAATCCAACTAACACACCTCTATTGTCGGTCGAAGTGCATATCATTGAAGATAAATCCTTTGAGTCCACATCGGACCAAAGTCAATAGGTCAAGGCGGAAATCGACCCAGTCTTGTTCTCAGAAGGTCCACCTTCAGATGACACAGTCTCCAAAGAGAATGAGAACGACACCATTCAAATTCTTTTTGCTAACACATAATATGATGAACATGGGGGAAATCTACTGGTTCCTTTACCACAAGAGGGAAGTTCCCCATTTCAAGAGATTCATCCGGTCATTTATCCGGTCCCTCCTCCAAGCAATCTAGTCATTTCCTTTGATTGGAATCTACTAGCGGGACCCCGCCTTCCATCTAATGTACCATTCTGAATCATAGTACAAGCTTACAGAATGATCATGGTTGGCACTATCATAGATGAAGGGGCTTTCATTAGTATCCTTTCCTCAACTGATTGGAAAGCACTTGGTTCGCCATCGCTTCTGCCTAAGATTCAAAATTTGTCAGGCTTCAATAAAGGAACCAGTCGACCGTTAGGGATCCTTCCAAATTTGCCTATAACTTTGAGAAGGAAAACCGTTCATTTGAACGTGATGGTAGTCCAAGGGCCAATAGATTACAATCTACACCTTGGGCATGACTACATTTACAGCATGGGAGCTATTGTTTCCTCACTCTTTCGGGTGATGTGTTTCCCGTATGAAGGCAGAATGGTATAGCTTGTTGACCAGCTTTCATTCATCGGTTCAAACACGACTACTAGTCAAAAACCATCCCTAAATGGTCTCTTTGCATAAGGAATGTCTCTTTAACCTCTATTTCATCCACCTAATTACTGCGAGTGATTTGGTGAATGTGACGAAACCCAGGGGGCATGCACCCTGGTCTGCTTCGGCAGGCAAACCCAGATGAAAATATAGATTTCCTCGTAGGATATATGATTAGTCTGACACACCCGTCCGTTTAGGATATGGGATCAGTCTGGAACAAGATCTCCTCGTCGTAGGTTATATGATTGGTCTGACACACCCGTCCTTTTAGCATATGGGATCAGTCTAAAATAGGATCTCCTCGAAGGTTATGTGAATGGTCCAAAACACCATTTCCTTATAGGTTATGTGATTGGAAGTGTCGATCCACACCATTCACCTTTGTCTATTTCAATGGACAAATCTAAGGAAGAATTTCATCTACTCCGTGGACGAAACAATCTTGCTTTAATGCAAGGACTTCCATATGGGAACCTAGAAACTCTACTTTTCTTTATACCTGGGGGCATGCAAACCTTTTTTACGCAAGTAAAAAGTGACCAGCGTAACTCTAACCCCGTAGTATTCGACTGCTTAGATTAGGTGATTGGTCTGATCCACCATTCACCTTTGTCGGCAGCCCGACAAAGTAAAGGAAATGTTTTTTCTAAACTATCCTACCTAGCCTCAGTAGTTCATTAACTCTTAGCTCTGTAGTTGGTCGTTTCTAAAATGCATAGAAAAGGCACTGAGCAAAGTTTTGCATGGGGCAAGCTCATTAAAAATTGAACCTACTAATAAGAGACGTCCTTAAAGACGACTAGCACAACCAATGTTTCTGCAAAGTTCAATCTCGTTAAAAAATAAACTTAGCAACAAGCAATGTTTCCCTAAAGTTCAAGCTCGTTAAAAAATAAACTTAGCAACAAGCAATGTTTCCACAAAGTTTAAGCTCGTTAAAAAAATAAACCTAGCACTGAGCACATGTTAGCACAAGGTTCAAGCTCATTAAAAAATAAACCTGCCTTTGGGTAAATAACCTTTGTGATCACATTGCTATCAGCATTTTGAGCCTTGGTCATGTTCTTACCATCACCTCCACTCTTTAGCCGATCATACGCCTCCACTTGATTGTTTACCCTTTTGAGGAACAGCTGTGACGAGTGATTCTATTAGCCACCCTCGTTACATTGTTGTGTTTGAGAAGGTCCAAACTTACCTGGAACCAGTTGCTACCCGGATACATCACTCGTTCCTCAAAAAATGAGTCTCTTTTAAGCTCTTTTTAGACTCGTAAAATATGAAAATATTGCCGAGCTACTGGCCTTTCCAGCTCGTTAAAGTAAAGGGAAGTGCCATCCCTCCTCTATATTTTAATCTTTTTGGACCTGAGGGATCATTACACAAAAGATCGAGTGCTTGTCTTTTTCGGCTCGCTAAAACTATCGAAAATTCATCCCTTTCGTATTATTTTATACTTTTTCGAATTTAAGGGATTATACCATGAAAAATGACTACTGGAGTTTCCTTTTCATCTCTTTTCAAACTCTCTAAACATGAAAAGGACCGAGTTATCTTTGTCGTTAAACTCGTTAAAGCAATAGCGACAAACTTGTCCATCCGGACAAGAGCGATTTTCACTGTCGCTCGACTCGCTAAAATAGAGCGACAGGTTTGCCCAAAGGGAAAATTATAGAACAAGCATATGTTATCCTCCTCAAGCTTGACAAAAATAAAGAGGTACTGGTCAACAATGACTAGGTAAAAAGGGAAGAAAAGTTGAAGAACTTCATTGGTAGTAGGTCGCTCTTGAACATGACACTTTCGCTCCATCACCATGATTGAGTCGGGTTGGGTTATTCCATTCACCATCACCATTGGTCCTCCGTACCATCCATGGGATTAACGCTACTGATCCATCACAGTGTCGCCGATATGTTCAAGAGAAGTCGCTAAGAGAATTCGCCAACCTAGCTAACACCTCATCCGCTGCAATACCTTCATGCTCCATTTTTCATGACCGCCACCCTGAACCTTGTATCATCAGATCGTTTTCACCTCCACAAAATCATTTGCATCGTTTTGTGTCGTAGATGTGGGATTCATTAAGGCCCTCCTACGACGGGTCACTTCTTATCGACATCAGCACATTATCCAAGAAGTTGACTTAGGAACAACCCTTTCAGTACTTTGAAGCTTGCATGCCTCAATGGCAAGTTTCTCGCTTCCGGTGACAGGTTTACGTCAATGGCCTTCAACCGAAAGATTCTGCGTGGTGTTCGAAATCGGCTCATGTATTCACACCATGTGAATTGTACTACAGTACCTTGAGGGTCATTATCATTATCGGTGATTCCTCTCGTGCCTATTAACAGCTTACATCATTGGTTTGTAATCAGGGGATGTCTTTCCATGTTCGACTTTAGAACATCTTTTCACATGGATCGACTTGTACATCGGGCGAAGATTGAACAAGTTTGAAGACCCTGGATCTAGTTTCATCCATCCAGGCTACAGTATATTCAGGAAAATAAAGACATCAAATGTACTCCATAGTTGCATAGATGATCATCCAAGCTAAGGGATGATGGCTCTACCAGAATCATCAGTCTACCACAGAAGGTTGTCTGTCCTATGTACATGAAAATGAATTTATAAATTTGAGCATGGGAATGCCCGCCTTAGCTAGATTATGAAAATATTATGAAGCTAATGTATTGTATTGTATCTTATTATAGGTCACCTTCCAATTCGAAAAACCTCGGATCCTCGTGATAAAGCATTTCACCCGACATCAGAAGATTTACGACCTCATGCTTTAGGGGGCATCTGTTATAAACATATTTGGGCACTGCAACCCCAATCACATATGTCGATAAACCAAGGGCTCTCAAACCCCTAAAAGTGTTGTTTCAAACCCTAAAGGATCAAGGTTAACTGATTACATCATTTCCCAGAAGTTCTTCCTAAAAAACTACTCAAAACTGGTCAAAACTGGACCATACAGACTGCTCCATGCTGAGGGTGCGATGCATCTCACCTATTACACACTAGGGGTGCGATGCATACTGAAAAACCCTTCTGTAGGGTGCGATGAGCGAGAGCAGACAAATGGTAGAGGCAGTTTGCTAGGTGGAAACTCAGAGAATCTTCTAGAAATTGCTCATATGACACTTGCCTCTCTGAATTTGCCCAGGGATGAGTACGAGATCATGAAATATCCAAGTGGAACCAAGAACTATCAGTGAAATGACACTAATCAAAAACCCAGAAGCTGACTCACCCCCCTGCAAATATCTATGTATGGATCCCTCATCCTAGAGATCCAGAGGCTGGAATTTTGTATTTTGTAAGGAAGTGTTGTTGGTTTCTCTGTGAAATATTGTATTGTTGGGTGATCTAGCTTTTCATGAGGTGAAGAGGGCTTTCATGTTGGGAGGATGGCACTGGATCAGACAGCTGGGTTGTAATCCTCTCTTCTACTTCTATCAATAAAGTTATTTGAGTTTTCCTCCATATACTTGTATATTTCTGAATCTTGTATTTGTGTATGCATTTGTATGGTTAATGTACATATGATTATACATTGTTTATGGCATCATAGATCTCTATGCTTTGATGGTATTTTGCTGCTTTGCCTCTACAGGTGTTCTTTGAAGCGGGACAAGTAAGAAAGGAGTGGCGAAGCTCTATTAAAGGAGAGAGGAAACAAGTAAGGAGCCAAGCGAAAGACTAAGGTTGGTGCTCTTTGCTTCTCTCTTATCTATCTCCCATAAAGGAAAACACAAGTTACTTTGAATTGTTTGTTTCTAAGATAGCTACCCGTCTTAGTGGGACTAGCAGATCTGAATAGACACTAGTTTTCCCGGAAACAGTTCCACAGTTGTAACAAATAACTTGTCCCTGGCCTCTTCTAGCCCTCCTCGTCCTTGACCTCATCCTCATCCCTGATAACCTCTACGTGCTCCTCCGGTGCCCTACTCTGGAGGCCAAGTTTCGACTTGCATCCGGTATGTAGGTGTTATTTCCATCATTAGCTCATAGTTGCAACATTAGCACTCATCATGGCCAACTAATTTGTAGAAGTCAAAGAACAACTACTCGGGTGTCTGAACGAACTTTTGAAGCAAATGACAATTATCCATGGCGTGTTTTCCAGCAACCTGACAAATAACACACCATAGTGTAGCCCCCATTCTCGGCCCTGTTGGGGCTTCCGACTTTAGGGTAATTGGTCCCCCTCTTGTAATATAATTTGCGAATATGGGACAGTGATCGTTATCGTGCCCCTAGCTCTTACACTTCAGACATCAGACTTCCGCGTGCACCTCTGGTTTAGTCTCCTTGTCTTTCTTCAAGCTTTTCAATTCCAAGCAGAGGTTTTGTAACCGGGAGTGAATCTGTTGTACCCCCAAAGTCGCATCCTAAATAGGGGTTGCATGCAACCTCATCGCTATTTCTAGGGCTTCTACCTGAGTTCTTATCTTCTGTTGCGATAGAGCAATCCTCAGGTGGGGCAGAAGTGAAGCTATAAACCATTCGTGATGCTGATCATCCATGAGCTGCATGTTAGCTTCTCGAATCACACATTTCAACCTTTGATCTAATTCACAAGGAGTTTCATCAAGCCTCATCGTGATTTCCTTAAATCCAACTACTGACTGCAAGTTAGACTTAGGATTACTAAAATCTTTGTTTAAAGTAGTATCTGCTAATGATGCCAGAGGATTATCATAACAATACTTAATGTACCAAGTGAGTGTGCGATCCTGCAAAGTGGTAACCAATTGTGCCTTCTTTATATTGTCATCAGTAATCAGTTGCGTTGTCCACACAACATTCGTAACAAACCATAATTGTTCTATGTCTTCATTCACTATGCCTTTGAAAATCGGAAGCTTCATGGTGTTCACCATGTTAGATGGTGGTGGTGGAGGCGGAGGCGGAGTGGATGGTTGATGTGTTCATAGAAAACCTTGTGTTATTAGTTGAACAGCGCTTCGCAGTGGAGTTCATTCCGCCCCTTCATCGTCACTCAAAGGAGGTCCAATCAATGGACAATACTCTAGTCCTAATCCTTCGCGATTTCTTAAGCGTCTTCCACTTCGCATAGCTCTAAACATCAAGGCAATGGCATAACCCGTTTTTCACAAAACATCATTTTAATCCAAGTATTCAAAGATCTTAAATACTTACCTCGCGGTCCTTTGAAAAATCGTCGCTCTACTTCGTTGTAGCTGACTGAGGTGTCAACTGCGAATTATGTAACAAATCCTCCCAGAATTTGATTGAGCCAATGATCAACAGCCCGCGCGATCTGGTTTTCAGAGGCTTCTAATCGTCGCACTAATTCAGGAGTCCACACTATAGGATTATCAAGCTTCCACCTTCCTTGGTTGGTTGTCAATTTAGCTAGCCACTCATATAGTTTAATGGGAAAAGTGCATAAGAAGATCTCGTGTATTTTTGTGTACAAGTACTTGTTCAGCCATTGTTCCTTCGACAAGCGCAAATTCATGTTTTCTTGTGTCACGAACTCATGAATCTTCCCATCCAACCACTTTTCAATCTCCTTCTTCATCGAACTCTAGTGCTACAACATCACACATCTCTTTCAAGCAAATCCTGGTCTGCAACGGAACCATTTGTTGACTTAGGGGGTCCTAACCCAGGTTCAGAGTTAGTTGCGCCAACCAAAAAAACCCTACACTACTGGGCCTTTCAGCAACAACCTGCGTAGCGCAGGCTGCAATCTCACCCGAACCAATATGGGGGGATGTTGGAACCAAGTTTCCGCATCCAGATATCAGTATGATGTATTTTAGCGCCCTAGCTTTGCCCTTGTGCATATCTGTAAGCCCCTAGGGCTCAATACTGCAACTCTGTTTAAACAGCCTTAAGACCTTCGCAAAGGTATATGATTGGTCTTTGCGGGCCCTTAACAGTCAATTTATCCACTTACGCACACCAGAAAACAACCCTAAATTAGTGTTCGCATAGATCTACTTAGGTTATTATTAAACATAGCAGAATTCATCCAGGTCTTCACGAAAGTACTTAACATTCATTGCGTACAATTATTAAGTCTTATTAAAGAGAATCGCACATCATCGGATTAACATTCCATAAACATATTATTCATCAACAGCATATGTCATAAACATAAGTAAACAACAATATGCAAGATTTCTTCAGAAACAACTCTTTATTGATTTCCAGTTCAGAATACAGACTCAAAACTTCCTTGTGCACTCAGTTGCACAGGTTCGCGCACTCAGTTGCAGACTCTACTTAGGCCTTTGTGCACTCAACTTGTAGAGCCTTTCTCTCCTATATAACCCACATTTTTGTGCTAACTATTCGGTTCTATTGACCCATTACATCCATCATTATCTAAGATATCTCCCTTAGACTCCTTAAGACACACCTATTTATAGCCTTTTTCATACAATCCCATGGTCCATGGACCATGGGTGGATCTCAAAGCTGACTCAAACTTTACATAAACAAGGGGCTAAAACCCCTTTGACTCCTAATCATCTACGCACTGCACATCCACAAATCGCAAAGACTTTACATCATTAACAAAAAATACATCAAAATTTCGGCTATTTTAACCCCAAAACTGACCCGGGGGACCCCATCCAAACAGGTTGATTGCCTTGAGGAGGGTTTTTTGCATTATTCAAATTGATTGGTAGTTGTTGGGATAATAGGTTTGACCAATTGAATATCTTCCCTTCAGTAATGAGTGGATACAACATGTAGATCCATGCTTCGGGGAAGGATTCAGTATTCCTTCGTCCATAGATCTAGCAGCACATAGCCATCAAGTATTGGTAAACTATTTTGAGAGACTTGGTCTTGTAAGTATTATCAAGCTTCTGGTGAAATTTAGTTGGTTCCAGCCACCATGACTTAATTATTTCTTTGGTATTCAGATAACTCCAAGCTGCATAGAATCAAGAATCCAAATGTTACTCAAGGTTGGGCAACTTGTAATATAAGTGAATGTCATGTGGCTTATAAGAGGTAAGTTGTTGCCCACTAACATTGTTCAACACCACGTTCTTGGTGTCTAGGCCTTAGAGTATCCACTTCATGACATCGGCACATGGTAGCACAAGATACCTACAGGCGGCTTTGTAGAACCCTGGTCGTTTGATATTCTCATAGACTTCCCTATCCTCCATATCTTTTGTGAACTCATTTGAGTTGAATGCGTCTTTAATAGTGAGGCATGTGACAGTAGAATCCTTGTTGGAAAAGCATTGAGTGTCTAACAAGATAGAACTCTTGTCAAGGTACTCTCAATGCCCTTTTTAGTACTACTTTATGTGACCTTCTTGGATGGTCCCTTATTTGGAGACATGGTGTTGTTTAATGATGAAAGAATGATGTGTCTTTGACTTGCTGTACCTGGTGAAAAATATGCACTCATGGTGATATCAAGTTAGTTCTGCAAGAGATCAACTGAACAATCAACTTCCAAGCAGAAGACAGTCACTGAGAAAAGGGATTGCGTAATGACAGGCACAAGAGGGGTAGACTAAGCACTAGAAATGTTCACTACGCAGCTTCTAAAGGAGGATTGCACAGTTTTTGTTTATAGGGGAGCTTGTCTTTGGACTTGTTGTGGCAAAACAACAACCTCCCATTTTTATATTTTTATCTTCATATAATAATGGGGACCCTCTATGTAATTTCTGGTCATTTCACTTCCTTCATGCTTATATTTTGTTATTTTTGGGGGATTTTCATTCTTCTCAGTTTTTTGTTTTGATTACTTCATTATGTGCAGTTTCTCACCAAATTCCCAATGACTCTAATTTTGGTAAGTTTGGACTTACAGTTTGAAAATAACTCTTGTTCAAATTTTGAGTGATTTTCACCACCAAGGCTTAAAAATGTAGAAATTGTATTTTACTTATTTTTCAAATTAAAACTAATTTTACATACTATATATAATTATTTAATAATTTTAATTAAATTAAATTAAATAAGTTAATTAACTTGTAAATATTATTATTCGTTTAATTTATTTAACTAATCTAAGATATTAGGTTGATTATAAACTAATTAATTAATTTGTAAACCATATTATTTTTTATTTTTTATTCTTTAATTGGTTTAAATATTATTTAATTAATATTATACAGAACCACACGACCGAGAATTGTATATAATTAAAACCACCTAACATAAAACATATATAATTGTATATAAAATTGTATTATATATCTAACAAATTAAAATCCACTTACATTATTACCTCATCCCACTCCTTACTATTACCTAGAGATTTTATTTTGCTAACACTTCATTCCTCATGGGATCCTGATCTTATAGTGATCTTATAGTCGGGATGACTCATAATTATGAGTGGGAGAGGCTTATGGGCCTTATTAATATAATTGCAAAAAGATTGGTTATAGGGAGGAGGGCCCACTCCCCTCATAGTCCGCTCCCCTCATAGTCCTTGTAACTCTTCCCCTTTTATACATTCATGCCTCATGTGTTGTTTTGTTTTAATTATATATTATGTTTGTTTTAATTTAATTTAATTTAATTTAATCTATTGATTAATTAATTAAATGATTTTATATATTAATAGTTTTATTAAAAACACAAATCTGTATGTACTAAGAATTTTAACTAATTAAATTTATTTTTAAAATTAGGAATATAGTTAAAATTAGATTTTTTTTGGATAAAAATGTACACATTTTTGTCCATTATACATTTTTCATCATATTGATAGTTTTGACATTTTTATTTTGGAAGTTGATATCTTGAGTTTTATTTGGCCAAATGAGGCCCAGGATGGCTCGTTGGAAAGCTAAAATCATGGAAAATATTTGGGCGTGGTTACATGACCAGATTTATTAATTTACTATGTCTACATTTAGTATAAAATGGAGCTCCAAATTTGCACCAGAAAACCAATTTCTAAATTTGTTTTATAAAATTTGGTTGGTTGAAACTTTTGTTGTTGCAAATTCATTTGAACACCGCTTTCTTGAGAAAAAAAATCTTGACAGATATCATTGGGAATCACAATTGTTATTTATTTTATTTATTTAACTAGAATTTAGTTTGAGAGTTTGCTTTCCCAAAGTTTGGTATTATGATTTAGTGTGCAAAATTAATTCATTTTATTTGAACTTTGATTGGTTTTGACAAAAGAGTTGTTGCAAAGAGATCAATTCCAAAGGATTTGGAGCAATAGAATGAGACTAGCAAAGAAGAAAATGTAGGATTTGCAGCTCCAATCAAGGATCTAAAAACTACCTTCAACAACTCTCTATTGAAAAACAAAAAATTATAAATATCAGAGTTGAGGAGGAAAGGGTTCCTCTTTCCTGCAAATTTCATACTCTTAACACTTTTGCAAAGGGATTTTAGTTGTAAATAGAGAGGGAAACTCATATCTAAGTTATTTGGGGTTTTCTTTGCAATATCTAGTCTTTGTATTTGAGGCAGAGCTTGCATTATTGTAGATTTTTCCTCCAGTGGCAGAGTTCATAATCTTGAGGAGATTTTTGGAGGTTCATCAAGAGACAGAGCAAAAAGATTATGGTTTATTCATTGTATTTAGAAGTACTTTTATTTGTTAATGCAATGTTTATTCATCCAATGACAAATTTGTACCAATTATTTCATATTTTGCACTCTTGTTCAGTATGATAATGATTGTTCATTAGATGAGCTATCTTGTCCGATGGAATTACATATTTGTTATTTATTCTTGTTTGCTCAAGTTCTTAAATCAAATTTCTAAGTAACTATTTACTCATAAATTCGTTATTTAAAATCAATTTAATTCACATTAAAATTAAGTGAATTGCTTCCTAGCTTTGATGGTCAATCTTTCAATGTTTTAACATCTCCAATAAAGTGTGTTTTGTAACAATAATGTCAGATGTTATAACTTCTTCTACAGACTGATATTCATAATAAAAGAGACATGTTAAATCCTCATTCATTTAATTGCATTGCTCTCGTTTGGGATTAGATCTACATCTTCCCAATCAAGATAGATTTATTTTTTGTCACTTACATCTTAGAGTAGATTTTCATTTAGATTTTATAATTTGCATTTTATAAGTCCTCTTACACAGGGTAAAACTCTAGTGTGGCTTGGTTGAGCCCTTAATTCAGCTTGAATATTGTTTCCTTGCAAGTGCACTGCAAGAGGGTTAATTTAATTTCTCTCTTGTTGTTGATTGTCAATTAGTAACATCACATGTTAGTGAGGAGAGTGAGGGGGTAATTGGACCCAATAGAACCAGTTAGAGCCATTTTTTAAACATATAAGAGTCTGATTTGGGACTCTAACCAGATGGCCTTCCTAAATGTTGATGGGTCATTTTTGGCACTAGAAGGAGGGGCAACAATAAATTGTGTCCTTAAAAATTTTATGCTCTAAAAAAAAGTTCTTACAATGACTCCTTCTAAGTGGCCTATTTGGAGTTGTTTCACTAGACTTCCCCCTGTCTCCACTCCAATTCAGGTAGTAAATCTTTTGGCAAAGACAAAGTTTAATGGTAAGAATAATGTCTTTACTTTTGATCATGTCCTTCAATTTATTTTAAATTGTAATAATTTTGATATTGAGGAAGGTGTGATGTGTGAGGAACTTCACCGATTTGAAGGTGAGTCTTTAGATAAATTTCTAATTAAATTTAAATTATTTTGTTTACAATTTGAATTTGAATATTTACCTCTTGAGTTTCAATTAACAGGATGGTTTAGAGAGTTAGTTTCACTTCATTGCCTTCCAAATCCATATGAAACAAATTCAAGCTTTGATGAGTCAATTTCTATTTCTATGACTGAAAATTCACATATGAAAGATGCACACGCAATCATGATGAAATCGCATCAGCCATGTATGATAAATTCCTACAACTTATGCATACTTCCTATAGTGTCAATGAAGATTGTGGTGCTCTCTTTCATGTTAATAATTCACAACCACAAAGCTTGGAAGAATTTGACAATCAACTTTAAGAAGATATGGATAGAATGCTTGAAGAATTAGCTGCCAATAAATCTGAAAATCAGCGAGAAATGAAATCAGAAAATAAACAAGTTAATCTGCAAGCAAAAGAACAAATCGAACATTTAAATAATGAACAATTTGCTGCTGAAATTTATGAATTTTCTTACATTGGTCAGCGACAAAATTTGAGGCAGTCAAGCATTAATATTCAGGAAAGTGTGATCAACCATATGAATGGTCATGAATATGAAATTTGCATTTGAAAAACACACAAGAGTCTGCAAACAAAGAACTTTTCAAGTTCATTTCTTCCAATTCCCATTTCTCTCTTTACCCTGATCTTTTTCTTGATAGAAATTTGTTTCTTCCTCATTCTACAACTCCGCTTTGCATAGATGCAATTTAAGAGAACATAGGAGTTGATGTTGATATTATAAATGATGAATTGCCAATCAATTTTGATCAGGGAAAAGAAACATTCAATGATCATTCATTCAACAATGTTCAAAATGTGATCAATTATTCTTTGTTCGAATACATCTTATGGAAAGGAAAGGAATACTAATGTAATTATTCAAGTCATTTATGATGATTATTTAGAGTTGTAATACAGTGAGTCAATTAAGTCCTTATCAATTTCCCCCACTCTTGGTAATTCTTTTATGTTTCAAAATGATGACTCTCCTCTTACTGATATCTCTATTGAAAAGCCTCACTTTGAAATTCCATTAAATCATGATGACTTTTCCATTCCTATTTACAAGTCTAAAAATCTTCAAATTCCTAGTCCTAGTCATAATCTTGAACCTCTTCCTTAGTCATAAGTTGATGTTGGTAATTGTTTCAATTGCATTATTATGGCTAATTCTTGTGAAGAGAAAATTACGTCAAATGAGTCCCAATTGTGTTGTAACATGTTGTAGCACTACTGTAAATAATGATTTGATTTTATTATTTTTCCTTCATTTATTATGGTCGACTTCAGATTTATTTTCTTCTTTCATTTTTCAATTCTTAGATAGCTTATGTTGGCATATTGATGAATTAAGTGTCCAATACTCACAAAGTGCATTGTTAAAATGTGAAAATGAATCACGAAATTTAGATCATGAACGTCAAGAGGTTTTAATATTCCAATTTTATTTGATGTTCATAGCTTATCAACTTTCTATTCCTTTTAGAATGCATCTTTCACACGAATCAATACTTGTGAGTACATCAATAAAATATTACCAGTCATTTAATACAATTAATTATCTTCTGTATTTTTCACTAATGCTTCATTTGTACTTTCAAGACCCATTTGAAAGTTGTTTGGAAAATTCAATGCAATAGAAGATTACTAATAGTTTGTCTTCTTTACATAATACTATTGATTTTCCATACACTCTCCCATTCGACCTCTTCCAATCTCTAGTGAATAATCATCCATATTTTTATGATCCAATAGAGATTTGGTTAGAGGAAACTTGCTTAGAGAAGATTTTTGGAAATATGGTAGTAGTAAATATGCATATTGCATTCAGCTTTTTTTTTTGCTTAATTATATTCATATTTTTGTTACTGATGTTTGATGTGTACATACATGTAGGAAATAAAGTCTTTGAATGGTACACTAGAAATATGACTATACCTAGTCATATTTTCCCTATTATAGTTAGATTAGCAATAGAAATAGCATTAGTTTAAATTTATATTGTTTTTTCCTTTTTGTTTCTCTTTTAATAATAATGTAGGTAGAAGAATGAGGCGAGCAACTAGCCCCTTCCAATTCACAATACGTTCAGGGAAGTAATTGCTTTCTCATTAGAATTTTTATTTTATATGCTTTTTACATGTGCTTAGCTTTATATTCCCTTTGCTTTACAAATCTACAAGAGAATTCATAATCATATTTTGCTTATTTTCTCGATGCAGCTGAAATGAAACACTTGGCTCCTTCTTATTTAAATTTGTTGCAGGTCTGTAACTTCCTACATCTTAAATGCAAAATAAAAGAAAGGTCCTGAAAACAAAGAAAAATCACAAGGATCTTGAAGCGATTGCAAAAATACTCTTGTCCATGGCTTTACTTCTGCCCTTTCTGGGATTTTGTATTTTCCACATTGAGTTAAACATCTACACTGCATTGTTCATCCAGTGTCTTCTCTTTTATTTGTGCCCCTTTTACAAATCTCGAGACAATTCAGTGCCTACTCGACCATCCATTCTGCACACCACATACGCACGGGATCCTTTTGGCTTACATTCTTTGTATTTTTTATTTGGCATACATTTTTCTGTTTCCACGTGATCTCAGATCCATGATATCCTATATCCTTTAGAGTCCATCCTTTTTATGTTCTGGGTTTTAGTTTCTGGGTTGACGTGGCCACAAGTCACAGGCCCATCTCCACATGGCTTCTCCTTATTATCGCTCTCACATTTGGCTTGGCCCACATGCCTCATCATCCCGCTTATTCATCCCCAATAGATAGATCTCGACACTTACCTTGTGCATGTTTTATTTTCTTTCGGGATTCCCTTAGTGCGATGATGTGTCATGGGCATGCATAAATGGAGCATATTTTAAAATCCTGGTTGGTCGCGATCACAATATCGCTTTATAGCTCATCCCGCTCAGTGTAGCTTGGAGCTTATATTTTGCATTCTTTCTAAAATCATCAGAACAAGCCTAGGGGGATGATTCACCAAAAATGGGTCCCTTCTTCTCTCTCGTACTAATGCATGCTGGTATAAATACCCCATAAACTTGTTCCCCGTCAGCCCACTCGTTTGCGAAGGAGGAATATAAGCATTTAACCTTACTCTCTGGGCTTCAATCTTACAGGATGGTGTAAGTAGATACACTATTGGGACAAATCATTATTTGTGGCCCACATGCACTTCTTCCTCTTCGGCTTCCCATTTGATACTTAGCCTTTTCACTTTCCACGCTCGCTTGGTTTATTCATCTGGCTTGATTTTTAGTGCACATCCTTCATTATTGACATGTTTGAGTTCATGGGTGTATGTGAGAATCCACCATACTTGCTAACACTGCTCATTCTAATAAATTCATAACCCCTATCATGATCGAGCAGTGATTACATTAATGCAGCAAATCACAAAGCATGCATAAGTAAGTTGGATTGATGATTAATTTATTTCGAT
Source organism: Pinus taeda (assembly GCA_000404065.3). Lineage (NCBI taxonomy): Eukaryota > Viridiplantae > Streptophyta > Pinopsida > Pinales > Pinaceae > Pinus > Pinus taeda. The sequence goes on from APFE030860856.1 coordinate 23,039, forward strand.
TTGGGGATTCCCTTGTGTTTTAATTATGTTTATATCACTCCACTTTAATGCTTATCATGTAAAGGTTCAAGTCCTCTTCATATATACATAAATGTTGGATAAGTTGGGGATTTTGGATTCATTCCATGCGATTTTGAGAAAATTTAGAGTTGATATAAAATCACAAGAGGAAAAAGACAATAATCATAGTTGTGATATAAAAGAAAAAGTACATTTTGGGCAGAGTTCCAATGTCTTCATTAACATAAATCTAAAATTTTTATGGCTATTATTTCTTGAACATGTAACCATTCTTCTTGGTAAGTATTTCTCTCTGTAGATTTACTCCTTTCATAGATTTACTCATTTCCTTAGGTTGCCTTTAATAAAAATGTTGATCTTAAGCTTGTGTAACTTTCATTAAAATTGCAATTTCCTCATTTTCTAATTTTGATCATAAGAAGTGATCACCTCTTTAAGCCTGAAATTTGGTGAAAATCAAGACCTTTAAGGTAAGTCATAACCAGATTTTTCAAAGGTAAAAGTTTATGTGCTTAAGCTCATTTTTTATTCGTTTTCTTTTTTATTATAGTCTCGGTTTTTATTTTAGTTTTATTTGATCTAAAGCTATGTTTTTTTAGGTCTTCAAGAATTCCTTTGAAAAACTTGTACCCCTGCATCTTCAAATTTAGAATTTGTTCTCCTTGTTTTGCTTACTTTTGAGCTTGGCTAAGCAATTATGATGTTGATCAAGATGCAAATAAGCTAAATTAGGGAATCTCTCAGCTTCTATTTTGGTTTTCATAAGTCTTATTTTTATTAGGAAATTGTTAAGATTTTCCCATGGAGGCTTAATTTTGAAACAAAAAGTTTGCAAGGGGAGGGACACCTTATTTGACTTCATTTTCGCTCATAATTGTAATCTAGTCTTTTTTTGAACTAAAAGCCTAATTATTTATAACTTTGCGAGATATAATTCATCAAAATCTCACCTTAAGAAAAATATATGTTATTCCCTCATACTTGTTCTTTTGTTGATACATTTTTTTTTAATTGTCTTATTGAGACTTTATTTTTGGATTTTCATTCAATTTTTACGCTGATAGGCATTTTCTCTATTGACTTGGGGTGATCTGGCACTGCTCACCCCAACCAATAAGAAACTTCTATTTTCGTCGTCCTCCCAACGATAAAAGATTTACACCTATTAAATACATGTATGAAAGAACAATCGTTGATGAGCGAAGCGGGATTGGTACATCAATTGAATTTGACCTTTGATTCATTGTTGTTGCTTGCTAGGCAATTTTTGTCATGTCTCTCTAGTCTTGACGACACATTAGAGTTGTTGTTATGAGCGTCAGGGAAGAAGGATAGGTTTTGATATAGTGTTGAAGTGTGGTCAGTTGGTCGATCAATTCTGTCAGCTCTTTGGTTTGGCCTGGGTGACTCGAGCAGCTCTATGTCGGTGGACATTAAAAAATCCTTGGGGAGGAAAGGTATTGTATTCAATTTTCATATATTCTTTCCTTTATGCTTCCCATAGGTTTCAAAAGACATATCTCTTGATGGGAGGGATTTCCATGAGATTCTTTTCTATTGTTTTTGTAGATAAATTCAAGCAGTACAAGATAGATGCACTATCTAATGTTTGAACCAGTCAAAGATTATAGGCTACAAGTAAGAAGTTGAAGAAAGTCATGAATTATAACCCTAAGGGACCTCTCAATATTGAGTGCTTACCTCTCAATATTTAGTGTTAATGGATGAAGTTGTGCTACGATTCTACAATTAATGAATGAGCCTTTGACATATCCATATATTTTGTTTGATGGGTGAGTGTGAAGGATGCGGTAGAGGAACTTGTGGTTTCAATTATTAACAACAAACTTGGAAAGGATGTGAAGGTGGGACATCATTAAATAAAAGGTATATAGTGGATTTGCAGCTTGGTTAGTTAAGCGAGTATATTCAGTTTAATTTAGAAATATGATTTTGGTCTCTTGGTATTTTAAGTCTTTTTTGACCATAAAATTACACGATAAATGAAGAGACTACATCATTTACTACGATATCAAGCCTCAACATTCTCTTGGATGCCAATTTTTTGCCCCAAGGTCTCCAATTTCGGACTGGCAAAACTAGTTGGCCAAAATTTTAACCACATCTTCACTACCATGAGAGGAACAAAAGGGTACTTGGTGCTAGAATGCATTTCTGGGATGCCCATTACTGCCAAGGCTATTGGTCATGCAATCTTCAGGCACAATATTCGTCCAGGATATGCAACAAGTTTGTTTTTCTTGTGTGGGTTACAGTGTTTCTTTTTTTTTAGCAGTAAAAGATAGATGTGCTATATAATGTTTGGATCAGTCTGAGATTGTAGGCTACCAGTGAGAAGTTGAAAAAAGTCTTGAATTCTAACCCTAAGGGACCTTTCAATATTGAGTGCTTACCTCTTAATATCTAGTGTTAATGGATGAAGATGTTTTGTGATTCTACAATTAATGAATGGGCCTTTGACATATCCATATATGGTGTTTGATGGGTGAGTGTGATGGATGCGCTAGAGGAACTTGTGGGTTCATCTGTCAACAAAAAACTTGGAAAGGATGTGAAGGTGGGACATCATTCAATCAAAGCTATATAATGGATTTGTAGCTTGGTTAGTTAAGCGAGTATATTCAGTTTAATTTGGCAATATGATTTTGGTCTCTTGGTATTTTAAGTATTTCTTGGTGGTAAACTTGCACGATAAATACAGAGACTGCATCATTTAATGTGATATCAAGCTTAAAAGCATTCTCCTGGATGTCAATTTTTTGCCCCAAGGTCTCTGATTTCAAACTCAAAAAACTAGTTGGCTGAAATTTTAACCATGTATTCACTACCATGAGAGGAATGAGAGGGTACTTGGCGCTAGAATGCATTTCTGGGATGTCCGTTGCTGCTAAGGATATTGGTCATGCAATCTTCAAACACAATTTTCATCCAAGATAGGCAACATGTTTGTTTTTCTTATATGGGTTGAAGTGTTTCCTTTTTGTTTAGCGTAGATTGAAAATAAGTCTCGAGGTTTTGAATGGGCAAGGGTTTGATATCCGGTTTTTGAAATACCATTATGTGGATTATAATTTGAGGAATATAGCCAACTTCTATCAAATTAGTTCCATTGGGTTTATTCTCAAAATTTTAGAGTTGCCTTTGATAGGCTCCATGAATTTGAATGAGACGACATCGTGAGCATTTGTAATGTTGATCTCGAAATATATTATTTTGGGCACCTCCTTCAAAAAGATAAATTATTTGAAGTCACCATTACATTGCAGTGAAGTCTAGAGTGTGTATAGTTATGAGTAACAAATACCACTCATAGGAATTTGATGGTGTCATAGGTTTCATGCCCTTGTAGATATCTAACTATAAGTAGTGTTATCACAATTAAAATTCTAGGCTGAAAATGAAATCAGTAATAAGTATAAGCATCTTGCTAGATGGAAGGAAATGTATATTTTAATCATGGTAGTGTTATGTAAACACTTGCAGATAGTCTCCCAAAATCTCATTGTACTGACTCCTGATGTAAAAAACCAAGTGTTTCTCCAGTACAATGAGCCCCTACAACATTTGACCATATTTCATCACTAGTCTTTCAAACAACGCTTCAATTAACATTCTTTATCACTCCATTTCTAGGATTCCCCTTCAAATCTAGACCTCTTCCACCTTCTTCCAGGCCCTTGACTAAATTGTTCTTCGGACAAATTGTGGATGTTGAATTGTTGATCTCTCTTTTGAGATATTTTCTAAATTATACGCCTTTCACAATGTCCACAATACCCATTTCACTGTCATTGCACCAGCAAGGACAAAATTGTATCATCTCGGACACTATTCACTTTTTTCATAACAACTTTCGGCTTTGGTCTTTCCCTTAATGCTCTTTGAGACAATTTCCACAAAATCAATTGTGAGTTGCTTTGATCCAAATCCCCAACTATGCCCCCATTCATCGACACTTCATCTATGCTCCTTTTGCACATGGAAACCATGGCATGGACAATTTGCATCTGCTTGCCTTTGCCCAGAGTTCGTGGGGTCCAAACCCTGACCCCATTCTGCTACCCTAATAACATATGTTGAAGCAAAAGCTGGATTGAGTAAATGGGGCCATTGCAATCAACGACACAACACTTAATCAAACTAATACATATTGGATTCTCAGGTTCAAAACCCTCGCTATTCATTTTCGCAGTCCCTTTCTTGTCCTTGAGCTCAACGATCATGACCCATATTTTATCTTCAAAAGCTTAGTACAAAGATCATAGAGCTTCCCCCTATTGCCTCTTGGATGCATGGAGAAGGGAGAAGCGTACTTAAGATTATTACTGCTGGAAAAACTTGGCAAGTGTTACAATGAAAACATTAATTGAGTAACGCAATTAAATTGTATGTTCTGTGGTGTGTTAACTTTTCACTTGTTGGGATCCTAGGTTTTATGATACTATTTTGTAAAATAAAGCCAATTTAAAATGAATTATTGAGAAATGATACACTTTTATTTCTAATTGCTGGAATGAATTCATTTGCATAGAGACAAATATATTCTTAAGGCACAATATTTCCTTGGTGTTCTGCGCATTTGATTAATTATTTTCATAAGAATATATATCCAAAGAAGCATTTATTTGCATAGAGAGCCATCATCGACTATTTCCAATATGCTAGCTTCTGGTTAACTATTTAGTTGTTCTTATTTTTGTGGATCTTACAAACCTGTCAATTTACCTATGGATATTATTGTCTTGCACAACTATGTAGAACGATAATCTTACATTGCGGAAGCTGGGGACATTACCATCAAGTTTGATCACTTATTATAAAACAAAAAAGCTAGATAAATCTTGCCATGTTCTTGATCTTGGATATAACCCTAGTGTTAGTATGGACGAAATCTGCAATGCATTGGTTGTTCACTTCAATGGAAATATGAAACCATGGCTTAATATTTGCATGAATCGATATCGAGAGATATGGACCAAGTATGTAGACTATGATATAGAGTTTGTGCAGATGTGAAACTTCGGTCATTTAAAAAAAAAAATCAAGGATTTGGATTTGTTTTATTTAAGCTAGCTAACATGCCTACAATAAGGTATGGTTTTATGATATACTTTGTTGATAATAGTATCTCATCAAGTTGCTAAAACATTTTATAGGTTATGTAAGGAGATGTACAAGAATTTTATAGCTTCCTTTTAAATTTGCTTAATGATTTTTTGTGCCTTTTGTAATATTTGATTACGTTGTTGTAAAGTTTCTACTAATTTAATTGTTATTTGGTTACTCTATTTATATTGGTTCATTGGATCATGAAATCCCCAAAGAAAATATTTCCTTGACTTGAGAATTTATAGAGCGCAATAACAGTGCAATTTGGCACGTATATTATGTCACAACAAACCTGGGCCAGCTTAGAGGCAGACTTGCTTAATTTCAAGAAGATAAGGGTTAAGTCCTTGTTGATGTTAGAGTTTCTTAACTGAGGTAAGTATTTAAATACATGACAATATACTATAGGATAGATTAGATAAGTCATATAAGATACTCTCTCTTTTTTTCTTTCTTTCTTTTTTGGAAATTTCCCAACTGGAAATAAATACCATTTGAAATAATCTACACCCAATCAAAAATTACATTTCCATGAACCGACTAATATAGAATATAGAGGATGTATTTTGGAGTATTTTGGAATAATATTAGTAGAATATTTCTCAACAATCCTTGTGAATAACTATGCAAACTCTTTGTATGGGTATGTGAGTGAGCATACCTCAATTTGAGTAGAACTTCTCAACTCTTTAAGAGGAGTTTTAAGAATTCTTTTTAGGAGGTTAGTTCCGATTTTGGGCATCCAAGGAGGCATTTTCTTTAGAAATCTTGAAAGTTTTGTTGGGAGTTGGGAGTCACAATTTTTTTTGTAAACACTTAGTGTTAAATTTCTAAACACACCAGGAAATTATTTTTTTGAAGTTGAACACTTCAAGAATACACCCAACATATGTGATTCCTATGTATAGATCTTATTTGATCTTTTTTCTTCTGATTTAAGTCCCAAATACCACTTATATTCTTCAAAACATCAAAATTCACGATCCTCACATCCAAGGGTCTTGATTGTATCTCCAAAATATGGCTCTTTTCCTTTATTCAACATATTTTGTTACACAAGTTTTATGAATTGTTGTTGGTCTTGTTAAAATAAAATATATTTTAACGAGGATACAAGCAGTATTGTTTGTTAGCAAACTCACCATTAGTTTGTGGTAATATCATATTAAAAAACATTCGATTTACTAATTTCAATTGCTACTTTGATTTTAGTTGATGATGAGGGATTTATGAAGAAAAGTGTCAGATTAGTAAAGGTATCACTCCACATGTGCAATGAATGTAGTGGTAGTGAGACTTTAATCTTTTTCTAGAGCTAGTGCTTATAAGATGCATGATCTGTGTATGAAAATAAACAATGGGACGATGTATATAGAATGATAAGGGGGTCAAAATGGTGATTGCAACATGTAGGATAATGGTTTGAAATGGGGAGAGATTTTTGACATATTCATTCTTGGAAAATGGCTTTGTATGAATTAATAATGTGAAGGCCAAATATTAATGAAAAAATTAAGTATTAGAACTAATGTGAGTGTAATTTGAGTAAGATGGAATTGTGGGTGTAAGTTGAGTGACACAGAGTTGCAAGTGTAATTTGAGTGTAGTGAAATTGAGGGTGTAATTTGAGTGATACAAAATTGCAGAATGTGAAATTTGGTTTAGAGTTTCTCTCTTGCAATAAGGAATCCTACAAATAAGAAATATACTAAATATAAAATGGGTGGGGACATAGTAATGTAGGGATAGAATGTCGGGGATGGAAAGTGATGTGTTACCTTGAATTTGTAAAAGAAAAAATGAAAAGAAACTATGCATTCAGTTCTTGCAAGCTTGTAGGCTTGGAAGTAAAGATAAGGCTTTCCCGCAACCTGCATTCATGAAGAATGACTAAGTACCAAATTAATGAAGATGTTTGAGGATGGTGACCTTCACATTAGATCAAAAATGCCCATGTGAATAATATTAAGAGGTAACACCAAGTACTACCAAAGCACTATAACATTGATAAAAGAAACTTGATCAACTTTCACTCCAATTGTGGGATAGTAACCCCTATAATTCTTTGAGAATGTAGAGAGCCTTGTACATTAGCCAATGGAGTTGAAAGAAAAATGTGCATTATAAAGAAGAAGAAAAAATGTTGATGAGAGTAAAATCTACAAAAAAAGGATGTACAAAGGGGAAAAAGAAGAAAAATACTATGTACATCGACGATGACATGGGATTCAAACAAATAAATGTTTTAAATGTTTCCCATTTACAAGAAATCTTTGAATTGTTCCCTTCATGTATTTTATTAAATAATAATTGAAATCATAGACCTCTTCAATTTGGCATGGTCCAATCCAAAGATGTTCAAAGTTAGTGTCAAAGGATGGTGTCCCCCAATTTAAATTTCTTAAATATTAGACATTAAATTATCAACTAGGAGTTCGTAGACTTAGAGACTACACTATATGTGTGGAGTTCAGGGCATTAATACTCTTCTTAACCAATTTCTACATAATGGAAACAAAACCAAGAAACCTGCAAACCAAGACTATAGGGGCTTATCTATTGGATGGCATGCTTGAAGGAAAGCTTTAGCCCCATATTCAATAAGACCTAGAACTCGTGTAAAAAAATAAATCCAAGCCAGAGGAAACTCATTCTCTAGACATCAATCTTAAGGAAGATACTTATTGATATTTTATGAGACAAACTTCTACATAATGTGATTGTTGCATTCATATCTTTCTTGAGCAACACTTAACTCTATCTTAGAAGGATTCAATTCAATATGAGGAATAAAAACTACAAGAAAATGTTGGGAAAGGGAAAGTATCCTAAGTCTACTGTGGTCATTATGGTTGCTTATGATGTCCATGATTGATAAGACCTTGTCTGTCACACTGGATGGATCAAACAATCATTGTATAACCAAGAGGGATGAAAAGTCTATCATTTCCCTAAGTGCACACTCTTCATACTCTTATTTCGAAATTAAAGAGGAAAAGTAAATGTAGTCAATGGTAAGACAAAAAATTGTGCAAGGAATGAATAAATCTAGCCATGCATGGGAAACAAAAGGCATGGCCAAGGTTTGATTTTGAGAACTCATACACATAATAGTTATACAAGTTTATACTCTATTTTATAAAAAGGAAGAGGGTTGTTATGTGTACACCTACAAACACGTCAAACATTAGTATACACACGTATGCAAAATATCAATACGATAAGTGATACACAATAGGAATATAATATTATGTTGTTACCTCCACAAAACCAAATCAAAATAGAGTATTCAAAACAGAGTATTACCACACATATACAAAATGTTAACAAGTAATCAAATGCAAGGCAGACATGGTTGGGTTGATATGCCCTCCCGACCAACTACATCTCCCGCAACATATATCTACACCACACATAGAGTTACACAGGGAATATATATTTGAAACAACACCATTCACACTACATATATATTAACTTTGTCCCTACTATTACATGACAAATAGAGTGTAAACAATCCCCAGTGATCACATAAATCTCAAAACTACAACATAATTATTTGGATCAATCTTTATTCCCCCATGCAACACATATAGGGTCAATATTTATAATATTTACATAAGAGAGGGAGACAACAGGTGGATCCATGGGATCTGTTAGGGCCTAAATCTACCTCAGGCTGAAAAAGGCAGGTCTAGGGTAACATCAAACCACGCTTAACCTGGTAGCTAGCCCTACCAGGTCGGGAGAGGGCTCTCTCCTTGTCAATCTCAGGAAAATATATCAAATGAGGCTTGAGATGACTAATGTAAAGACTAATTTTAGGCTAGGTATATGCTCAGAGGAGTTTGATTGAGTTTTATGTTGGTTTATTGGATCAAAAGTGAAAGGCAGTTTTGGGTCCGCGGAATGAACTCAGTCTTGTAGGGATTTTTGTGGGGCGAGGTAGGCAAATGCTTTAGTACTTTGAAATAAGTGAAATAGAGAGTCTTAAGAATAGTGAGGAGTTGGAGAGGGCATGAAAGTATCAGGGATCCCTTTCAAACAGTAGAAAACATGAAAAGCTAAACAAACCCGAAGGTAGAGCACTACAACATCAATGATTTCCACCTTTATTCTTGATTCATTTAGTTAAGTTGAAAAGAGAGAGTTAATGGTACACATAAACATATGATAACTTGAATTACAGAAGGAGAAACAATATTAAATCACCTTTCCACAAGAATCCCACAAAATGTTGCAAACCCTGGTCTATTTCCTTGCCAAACTATAGAGATGAATGTACAATGATGCTCAAAGCTTTCACAAGAGTCCAACCTCTGAAAATGACTGAAAAAACACATGATATAAACCTCCAAACCACTTGTTCTATCCATCAGGGGTCGAATCCATGAGAAGAGGGGTGATTTCAACCATTTCTAAACTAGGAACACAAAAATAAGCAGTGGAACAACTTGCCTCTAGAATCTAGGAAACTGATTCATTCAACTCCAAACCACCTACAACTGATGTATCTACCTTATCAAGTCCATTTTTATCATTTTTACATCATATTACATCAATTTACATCATGTTAGCTCATGAATTTTACCATAAGAGAGAAAAAGTCAAACTAGAAGAAAACTAGGCGAAAAACATAGTTTTTAGGCAAAATTGACACTTTTTCATCCTGTGTGTAGCGCCACTTTTTATGTGCATAACACTTTTTCCCAGCTGCATTTGGAGGCCTTAACCTTCACAAAATTTTCTCCAAGTAGGCTTTTTGGAAAGGTTTGTATGTATACTTTCTAGAACAAGTGGAATTTCTGAATTTGGTGCCCATTTGCCCCTCCAAAAGTCAGTTCTCCCAACACTGCTTTATGTGTGGCCCAAAAGTGGCAGAGAGGGCATTTTTTAGGTGTTTTTGGTCCTTTTGGTGACCCAAAACTTGTCAAATATTTATAGTAATTTATAGGTATTCATAATTTTCCATGAGGAATCCAAAAATGTAAATTTTTCCTCCAGAGGAGGTCCCTAGAAAAAGCAAGCGCCAGGTGGCGCTACGCACCTATCAAAAAAACCTGTTTTTTCCTTCAAAAATTCAAAATTGCCAAAAAGTTTTCCAAATTTCTTGAAATTTGGCATGAGTGATCTGCATCAAGTACTATGCTGGGCCAAGGAAGCTTCAGCAAAGATATTGAGTTTATCTTGGTCTTTCTTTCTCCTCAAAGTCTTCTTCAACTTGGCCTTTAAGCACCTTATTCTAGCTTTGCAAATTTTGTTTCGTGCCAAATAATGATAAGCAATGTGCCGCAACATCTTTTTCTCCTTGTTGGCCTTTTCAAGCAGCTTCTCCAAGTGCATATTTGTCCTCTCTAGCCAAGATTCCCGGTCAGCATCAATCTCTTGCTCAAGGGGTGTCAACTTGACTTTCTTTATTTTTGTTGCTTGCTTGTTTTCTCTTATGGTTTGCAGCTCCATGATTGTCTAGTTACCCTCCAACTGCTTGTTCCTTTGCTCAAGTTAATTGATGATACACTTAGCCCTTTCAAGGTTAAGAGCTAAGGCATGAATGTCAGATTCTTGTTATTTGATGATCTCCTTGAGTCTCGAGCTTTAGGGGCCCAAATCAGCATCATCATCCTGAATCAAAATGAAATCTCTCTCCAGACTTTCAGAAGGCCCTTCCTCATGCAATGGTTGCTTCCCTTTGTCTTGTACCTACTTTGCTGAAGAAGAAGGCAAAGCCCCTTTCACCCCGAGTGAAGATTGCATTTTCCTGTTGTTAGATGAAGGAAACGAGACCCCTTCCACCCCAGGTGGAGATAGTACTCGTTTTGCAGCTGAAAATAATCTCCTTGTGCCTTTTTGATAAGTGATAAATACTGGCACGCTAATAGTTTGAGTCTTATGAACTTTTTCTTGATTTGAAGGCCCTCCTGCCTCTTGAAATACTGATGGGGTCACTTGAGGGCTTTTGAAAATATCATGTGAAATGAAATCATCCCTTGAAACATTCAACAAACTCAACTGATGCAAAACCGCAATCTTGATCAATGCAAAGTGATAAACGTTGTTGTACCGTTGATGAGGAGATTTTCTTTGCACTAATGTGGTCATTTTCTCAATATTTCTGCATATAAAATAGGGGAGGTTCATCAGCCTCACTCTAGTGAAATGCATCAATAATCTATCATGATAAGTGTACAAGTGAGAAAATCTCCCTTCACAGCTGAAGTATTTGATAATGAGCTTCATGAGTGGAGCATATGTGTCCTGTAGGTATCTGAAAGGAAAAACCCTACTGATTTGCTTTTGATAACTAGCCTTGATATAAGGCTAATAATGCTCTTTGTCCACAAGCTGTTATTTGTTCCACTGTTCACCCACATTAGGAATATTTGTTGCTTCAGCTATAGTTTCAAGTGTTAAAGTGAAGGAAACACCTGCTAAGTTCACCTGGCCATTGTGAAGATGAAGGACAAATAATCTGGCAAGTTCATGGTGGTATTTCACCCTTTCCACCATCTCACAAAACTGATAGCAAGGCTGATGTTTGAAACATGCTACTGCAAGGGGGTAGGCCAATAACTCTGTAAGTGTGGTAGGCTCCTCCTGGATGTGTTTTCCTCCCTTATGTGGCTTTCTTAGTGCATGAATCTCTTGGGAGGAATCACTCATTGTTTCCTCATCCCTTTCATAAGCTGAATCTGTTTCCATGTTTGCCACTGTATGGTGCAAAATGATGAGTATGAAGAGATTTTATGTCAAGAGTAGGTGACTGTTGTTTTCTTCTTTGGATTTGATGAATAGTACTAGTGAGTGGAAGGTTTTGATGCTGACTATATGGTTATTAGGGAGTGATGGGGTTTGGGAATATAAATTAAAGTTTGGGGAATAGTGGGAATAAGTGTTAGGGTTTTAGGGTTTTGGGGATAGGGCGGTAGGATGATTGTAGGTGAGAGAGGGAAAGGGAAACGAAATTTAGGAAATGTAGTGAAGAGGGAATGTGAAAATGATGTAGGGGAGCAAAACAACAACAATGACAAATTTCAAAACCCTAGACAATTTTTTGCAATATGACTGTGCAGCAAACTAGGGTTTGAATTTTCACCTATTAAAACACCATCAAAGATGATCAAATCTCTTGTAATGGAAAATGGAGGGTTTACTTACTTGAGGAATGATGATTGCAAGATTTTGGAGTTTGGCAAAGTCGTTTGGGTGAAAATTAGGCTTGGAGGACTTGTGCATTGTGCCAACACCCAGGTGCGCCACGCGTAACAGGTGCATCGCGCCCGTTCAAGTTTCTTTGCAAATTCTGCGCCCGGTGCGCCACGCCACTACCCAAGTGCACCACGCCCAGAGAAATTCCAGAACTTTGCTATAAATTGCCTTTCTTCGCCTCAAATCGCGATTTCCACTTGTTCTCTCACTCTTTAGTACACAAATGTTGTCTTTAACACAAGAAACACTTTATATACAAGTGACTTTAATTTTTTCATTTAAAAAAACCCACATTCTAAAGTTTGCTTTTTCACTTTGTTCTTTAAAACTATGTTTTGCGGTTTGGCTCTCTTTTTGACCTTTGACGGACTAATGCTTTGAATTTCTTGTCTCTTTTGCAAGAGATGGAGTGCAAGAGTTTGGAAAGGTGACCTAGGGCTGAATTTCCGAACTTATTACATATATGAAAACAAAAATTACATAAAATTACATACATAAAACATAAAAACTATGTTTTTCCTCAAAACAGGGTTCTGAGAAAAAATCAATTACTGAGAATGTCATTATTGAAATTTTTTATGTTGAGACCTTATTAGACCTCCTCATGCACCTGCTGACGATTATTGAGCTTTTACAGGACTATGATGACAAACCCTAGACCTAATGAGACATGAAACCCTAAAAATGACTTTTGCAGATGTAAAGACAAAAGATGACTGTAAATGACCTGAATTTATGAAAATAGGCCAGCAAGTAAAAACCATGAGGGAAATTGATAATGAGCCACTACCATCAGATAATCCATGACCTAATGGAATGCAACTGATCGAATGAGACACCTAAAAATGCATGCAACAAGAGAATTTCGATCACTGATGGAGGGATGAAGATATCAGCACTAACAGGATCCCCTGTCTTGCTTGTCAGTTACATTGTTTAATAATATGAAGAGTTGAGAAAGGAAATTCAAATAGATTTCTAATGCAATTCAAGGCTATGATATAATCCATCAAACTATAAATTGGTTACATTATGCTTGCTTTGGAAAATTGTTTCTTGGCAAGCCCGATGACTATGTCCTCATCACCAAATTTGGGGTTTTCTCAATGCACATGATGTTTTGGATGTCCTGGTTGTTCATGTCACATAATTTATTGTACTCTTGTTTTAATTATCATTGCAGTTGGTTGTTGCAACTATTTCATCAAAGCTTCTGGTCCCTATAGTGGAGAATCTAACATTAATTGTTGTATTATAGATACAAATCATCCAATTTTTTCAGAGTTATCACAGTTCAGGTTCACCTTTCATGTGTTTTGTTATTTTTTTAATTATTAAATTAGATTGACTTGTGATCTTCCATTAAAATTTGATTGACAAGCTTCATGAGGTCATTTGTATGGGTGTGCCAACAGTGCCTTATATCTTGAGACTTTTTTAGTAAGGATAGAGAAACCATGTGGTGACATTTCTGGGGCACTGAAATAGGATGAAATTAGGGTTTAACTCTTTTAACCAAAAGTGGTTACAAAGACTACTTATCAACTCTTTGAATTTCTAATTTCGCAAATCTTATTTCACAAATACTAACTATTATTTGAATTTCTAATTTCTCAAATCTTATCTCTTTCATTTATATAATTTCTTATGCTACTCTTCACTGAATTATTTACGATTGTGATTGCTTCCTATAATTTTTCTATTTCGTATTGGAATCCACAAAGTTAAAATTTACCATAGATTTTGATTTCTTAAGTTTAATAGATTACATTTCAAATTATAAATTTATATAACTTATATCGATATTAATATAATTATTAAAATATTTATTAAAATAGATATAATTAATAAATTATTTTATATATATCAAAATAGATATAATCTGGAGAAAAATATTGAAATATGTAGTTATTATAATATATAAAAATATATTAATAATGAAAAACAAAATCATGCAAGGAAAAAATTAAATAGTGTACTCTTTGTCTTCTTATATTATAGAGATTATAAGATGAAGTTGTGAGACTAAATTATTTTTTATATTCCTTTGCAATAAATTGACACTTCAACTGTATTATTATCTCCTCCACACTCTAAGTTAATTGAGTTCAATTTTGGTCAAGAGACCATAAATGCGAAACTCTTTAAAGCTTAACTAAACCCTAACTTGGTTGGTAAGCAATAAGATTATCAAATGTCGATTATTTAACATTAACACCGAATTCTAACTTTTGGTCGAGAGCCCATAAATGCAAAACTTTTTGAAGAACAACTGAATCTAACTCGATTGGTAAGCAATAAGATTACCAAGCACTCATTATTTAGCATTAACATTGAATTCTGACTTTTGGTTGAGAGCCCATAAATGCAAAACTCTTTGAAGACCCTTCGAATCCCCATAAGAAACAAGAGGTGTTGCGGGGCAGCTAGTCCCTGCCCTAAGCCGGCTAGCTGCATGGGCACTAGCTGCCCCGCCGGCTAGCTGTATAGGGCTAGCTGCATAGGCTATTGACGGACTGAGCAATAGAAATGAATACTAGCCAGAGGGGCACTTAGTTGTATACCAGCCAGCAAAGGTCCTCGTGTAGAGTGGAGGCGTTATAACTGCAGTTGAAGACATATGTGAAGTCTCCAGTCTACGAGTCATGTCGACGCAAAAAGTTGGCTCCTTGATTCTCAGTGCCGTAAGACGGTTGGCATGTGTTGTGTCTTGTCTACATCAGGGTGGGATCCGAATAATTAATTGCACGTTGTCAATCTCGGCACAAGATTCTTTAGGGTATAGGAGATTGGATTTTAGAGAAATAATAACAACAATAGTAATAACCATGAACACTTGCACGCTGTCATTTCCAAATCAAATCGCTTTATTCGTCCAAAACTAAAACCAATCAGGGCTATTTAGTCAAAACCATGGAATGCAATACCAGGTATATAACTTTAGAATTGACTGACCTAGCACCGCGGAAACTATACGCTAAAGCCTTCCGAATAATGCCCATACATGCATTCCGCTGAAATCCTGAAAATTCTACTGAACTGTCAACTAGAGCTGAAGCTCGAGGCTTCATGAAACTCATTGATGGTGAGGAGATGTTAATGTGAGCTTCAATGACAGTATTGCTCTTGCTTGTCTCTTGTGCCGCTGTGTTTTAAATTTCTTCGAAGGTGTACTGCTAGCATGTTATGCCCTTGTCTTAAGCTTGTGTTAGTGTTAGACATTTTGCAGACCTATTCGATGAACATCTCACTGGAAAAATCTGCCTTTCTCAGATATAACTTTGATCCAGAGCAATATCGATTGCTTGTAAATAGTTGAGTGATATCCAGAGCAATATCGATTGCTTGTAAACAGATGAAGGAGATCCAGAGAAATATTTCTTGCTTGTAAATAATTGAATGAAAGATTCTTGTGGGGCGGGAGGACAAAGTAGGAACAATGCACAAACCTAAGCAGAAGGATTGAACTCCAATGCCAACAATAGAGGTCCAGCGTACCAATCCGTCGTCTTGTGGGGATAGCGGAGGTCCAACACAAATTAAAACATAAAATATTGTGGTCACATGGAAATAGCAAAGGTCCAACAAACTCCAAATAGGGATAGAAAAGGCTGATGCAGTGGGGATACGATATGTCCAATACACTTTGATTTTTTTAAAATATATTTGAGATTTAGAGAAGATAGTCGATCTCCAACGTCTACCAGGATTTTTGTAAACAAATTATATAAATCACGATCGCGATTTTGATACCATTTAATACAAATGTTTACCAAAACATGACGAAGATTAACCATGATTAATCGACTAGATAAGAAGCTAGACAAACAATAAACATCGAAAAGGAATTGAAATGAATTAAGATGTAACTGATTTTGTACATAGATAATACCAGTGATCGAATCGACGAATTCTACAAAATCGGACTTACCTCATTAAAATAAATGTCTAAACAAGCACAGAAGAAGATTTTTTTTTTATTTGAAGTATTTACAACATAAATCATGACAATATGCAGTTATACGTATGGGATTATAAGGATAACCACAATCCCACAAGTATCCTCATCGAAAAATCTCCATTTAGTGGATAAGGCGAGTAGACAGAGTGATATTGTAGATTAAAAAAAGGGAAACATTAGTCTTGTCGATCGAATTCTGCCTGCGCTCATATTTTATGTGTATAAAGAGAGAGTAGATTCTATCAAACTGTGTGAATGGGAACTCGCCTTCCGTGGCGGTCATTCAAACAAACCACCTGCATGCATTACACGTGCCCGTCTGGAGTACCGAAGAGCGCTATAGCCCGCGGAAGGTAGACCTGTTGCTGGTTATTCGTGAGCCTTTCAGTAATAGCCCGCAGGCCCGCCGATGTTGACAGAATTGGCTCAGAGTGCTTTCATATTTACCTTCTGCCGTTGAGCATTATTCCCCATTCTTGTCCCCTCTGCATAGCCTGCCCCTGTTCTTTCTTGCTGCAAGAATTCAAGAAATATGCAACAATAACTGCATAGGCTGCCATTGTTTTGGGTTCTCAGAAGAAAGGGAGAGGTAGAAAATGTTGAGATCCAAATCAGCAAGGGTAGCCAAGCCTCCACAGAAGCCTCTGAAGCAGAGATCGATGAGTCACCGTTACAGCGGAGGTTCAGAGGAGGAGAAGGCGGATTCAATTGTCTCACTGGAGGATCAGGGGCGTTTATGGCTGATGAAGGGCAATCAGAAATCCCATGAACCTGCACGAAATGATGATAATGAGGATGTTTCAGAGACCTGGTGGTGGAAAAGATGGAGTAACAGTGTCAAGAGAGGGATTGATCAATGGTCTGCAACAGATGACAATTTTCTAGAAGATCATGCAGAGGCTAGGCCTTTTGGACTTAAGCTCAGGTGGTGGTGGTTAGCTAAATGGTTTACCAGAGAGAATGGAATCATATCCTCCATAATGTATTCTCGCAAAACAATCTGTTGTCGATATGATGTGCAGAGCTATGCCCAGAATTTTGATGAAGGCTCCTAGCTTCAGGGGGAATGCGAATATCTTGTCTCAAAACAAATTCGGCCTCAGGGTTTCATCTACCTCAAGAAACTTGTTACAATGCATCAGGACAGCATCCAAGATAAATTTGGATGGCTTGACAACCTTCAGGAGAACGTCTAGTTTGCGGGAGAGGTGCTCTTCTCTTTCGTCTAATTCAATAGAATATCTACATATTTTGCCCAAAAATAGAAAGAACACGCATTATCCCAAATTACTAACGAAAAATAGCACAGGATAAAATAATTCCTTTCACAATTAGGCACGATTGGCTTTATTGAGATTGCTTAGAATGATCAATTTTAAATTGAACGATTTGCAAGTCATGATAAATGCAGGGAAGGATAAAGGTCAGACGGGCGTGATCAAGCGAGTAGTTAGATCCCAAAACCGAGTTATTGTCGAGGGAAAGAACTTGGTAACACTGCAATTCATTATTAGGGTTTCATTCATTATTGCCATTCGTCTGTATTTTGTTTTTACTTCACGCAGCCCTCGTATTCTGCACCGAGTAACATATTGAAATCTGTAGATTTGCACCACGACATAAACATGTATTGCCATAACTGCATTTTTCCTCCTCCATTCCTTTTTGCATTTAAACTTTGGATTTTTGGATATTGAGAGAATTCAGTCGATTGCTTCGCAAATGATGCTCTCAGCTCCAGGATTATGGGAAACTGATTTTACCATATTCTCATGGCTTACATTATTGAAGATGGGCAGTTTTGCAGTTTTTTTCTTCATATTCATTGCATTTTTTTTTCCCAATTTTGAATATTGTTCCGAAAGCATTATCACGCTCTGTAGGAAACTGTCAAAAGCATCAGAGTTGTGAAAGTGTTGTGAACAATCGTTACCTGAAGCTTCGGTGTGTCTGCCCTTCGCAGGAAATTAACGAGGTAAGGAAGAATTCCTGTTCTGATTACGGCATCAATTAGAGGATTAATCTTTGCATAATAAACACCTTAAGAATACATTAGAACATAATCCATTTAAAACTGAATGCAACAAGAGAATAATAGTTTTGATACAGAATTTTGCATCATGAACGTTAAAGGTATTTACTAATTAACAGACCAATGCACAGGAATTTCCGAAACTGGGTAGTAGCATCTAGCTGATTCGTAGCTGCTCCATGCGGGGAGACGGCAGCGTGGGGAGTATAAGAGAGCTTCGGGTGGTTTCGGGGCTTCCATCAGAGCGCAACAAGTGTAGAGGAAAGTTGGAACTTGTTAGATGTGGTGGCAGGCGTGTTAGATGTGGTGGCAGGCGTGCATGTAAGCGGTGGCAGGGGCGTTATTGTATCGTATGTAGTTCGCCATACATTTTCTAACATTAAATGTTAGGAGATTAATGCTAAGGATGAAGATAGCATTACTTCATCCAGCTTTGAAAATGGTTGTAATTACTTGTACTCCTGGCCATTGTTTGCTAACTTTTGAAGCTTTATACCTCGTACTGAGGCCAAATAAGATTAACATTCTTTTGATTGGTTAAAAGAATAAGAAAATATAAGATATTGTATCGGTTAATGTGATATGTGGAGAAACTTTGGTTTAAGTCAAAAGAATTGTATTGATTGCCGTGCCAAACTAATGCCCACCGACCAAAACCGATTACTATAGTCCTTGCCAGGCCCGGAGGGCAGGGACTAACAAGATTATCAAATGCCCATTGTTTAGCATTAACATTGACACATATCCATCTTAAACACTTATACGATGCCATGTCACATCTTTTGTGTTTAGCCACATCGTTGTATATCACATTTTGTGTTTAGCCACATCATTTTGTGTTTAGCCAGGGGCTTTGATGACATGCCCGCCATGTTGATTGCTTTTTTAATGATAGGTCAACCACC
Source organism: Pinus taeda (assembly GCA_000404065.3). Classification (NCBI taxonomy): domain Eukaryota; kingdom Viridiplantae; phylum Streptophyta; class Pinopsida; order Pinales; family Pinaceae; genus Pinus; species Pinus taeda. Next base: position 42,291 of record APFE030860856.1, read on the forward strand.
TTGACCTCTAATGTGCATCCATGGTGCACATATTCCTTTTCGTATTCCCCAATGTGATTGTCGTCTTTTTGTATTCAAAAACTTCCACAATGCATATAGTTATTTTGATCTGTTGTAGTTGTGTGATTAATATAATATTGTTGTGTGATTAATATAATCCTTAGACTAGGGTTTAGTTTTAGACTATGTGCTTATTATTTTAAAATCAAGGGTGTGTATTTAACTTTGGACTTTCACCTGTTTTCTACATTTTCCCTCTTCCTATTAGCGTTCATTTGCATCTTTTGGTGCAATTGCTAGTTTATTTTATTTTGCATTTCCTTTCTTCTTTTGCAATTCTTTGGAGTGTGTCAATTTCATTTTCACATTGGATTGGATTTGGTGACGTGATGCAGGAGCATCCAAACTTCCAAGTCAAAATATATTTTGACTAGAGTAAGGATCTTTTTATTTACCAAGGGAATTGGTTCCCTAACTGATTGTATTACTTATTCAAATGTATTTCTCTATGATTTTATGAAAACACATATGAGCTGGAAAATCTCTAAGATTTCCAAAAGCTATAAAAAAGCGTGGTTGTTAGGATAGGATTAGTTTGAGAAAAATTATGGATATGTGAGATTTTGTCCATAAGGAAAAAGATAATTTACCTTGAAAAGCATGAGAGATTTAGGGAATAAATCATGAAGGCTTTAGGGAATAAATCATGAGAGCTTTATGGAATAAATCAAGAAGTGATTTATGGATGTAGGAAAAACTAATTTTATTATTATTTTGTATTTAAACATTGTAATCCTATGGGCAAGGCTAATGGCCAAACATATGTAGAATCAGGCCATAGAGAGTGAATGGAGAGAAATTAGAGTTTTCTGGTTGTATGTGTGTGTACATATTTGATTTAATGAAATAGAATTTTGTATCTCTATGGTGCTCATGAATTATCTCTATATGAATGGAAGAATTTTAGTTTGTGCATGCTCTAGAATTCATTGTAAGTGAAGTGGGATTTGTATATGAAATACTTGTGTGGAACAAATCAAGGGCTTGATGATGAAGTGATTTGTAGTGTGATTTAGAGAAGGTGAATTTCCAAGAAAAGTCGAATTTTCCTGCATCAAGTGGTACCAAATTTGGTAAGCTCTTTGGAATTGAGGATTGCAACCAGAAGAAGGGTGACTTCCAACAAGTAGTAGTTGGGTAGAAGTTATCAGTGGTTCCACAATGAATGTGGGTAGAATTTCCAAGAGAAGGTTCCAAAGAAGGAATCAGAAATGCCAAAAGGCTAGGAACGAGAGGAAGCTTGGTGAGGTATTGGTAGCAGGTACAGAGATTGCTATGAGGTAAAAGCTTGGTTGCAGAAAGGATAGCATGCAACATGAGGTTCGCCTTTGGGAAGTTGATTCATTGGAGAAGGCATTCAGGTTGGCAAGAAAAATGGAAAGAAAAATTATGGCAACAAGGAAGCCTACCACTCACAACTATAAAGATGGAAGTGTTGTTGCTCCTAGCCTTCCA